>JAADYS010000303.1:0-20510 GCA_012931995.1 Fusarium albosuccineum | reverse complement strand
AATCCTCTATCTTCCTTATTATAGCTGATGTATGGTGACTTAGCCCCTTGACAATATGGAAGCATTGAAAAAGATCGCCGTGGCTTTTCATACGTGGAATGTGAATTTCGCCCCGGCAGCTTCAACGCTACTCTACTCGAAACCGGCCCAGGAGGTCTGTTTGCCTAATTCGGGCACCGGAGCGACAGCGACCGGCCGATCGTAACCCCAGATCATCACAGGAGGAGACGTTGACGTATGATGCAAATTGCCCTATGAAGCTTGGACGGGAGCATAAAAAGGTTCACGATTTCTATTCAAGTTCAACGGCATCGCAACCTTGTTTGACGATTCACCGCGACAATGCACACTAGCCAGCTTGTGACACTCCTCGCCGCGGCCTTGGGGCTGGCATCGTCGGTTCAGGCAGCTCCCCCTTCGACTTCCGGCACCAAGTTTGTCATTGATGGCAAGACGGGCTATTTCGCCGGATCAAACTGCTACTGGTGTTCATTCTTGACTAACCCCGCCGATATCGACCTGACCCTGAGCCACGTTGCCAGCTCGGGCCTGAAGATCCTCCGCGTCTGGGGCTTCAACGACGTGACATCGAACCCCGGCAGCGGCACCGTCTGGTACCAGCATCTTTCCGCCAGCGGATCTACCATCAACACCGGGGCAAATGGGCTGCAGATCCTTGATCGTGTCGTCCAAGCTGCCGAGGAGCACGGTGTCAAGCTCATCATTCCCTTTGTCAACTACTGGACAGACTACGGCGGAGTAAAGGCGTACCTGGCGGCGTTTGGTGGCTCAAAGGAGAGCGACTGGTACACCAACGAGGCGGCGCAGGCCCAGTATCGCAAATACGTCACCGCCGTTGTCAATCGATACCGGGACTCGGACGCCATCTTTTCATGGGAGCTTATGAACGAGCCACGCTGTCCCGGATGCAACACAGACGTCATTGACCAGTGGGCGGCGAGCACGTCCAAGTTCATCAAGGGCCTTGACCCGAATCACATGGTGTCGCTTGGAGACGAGGGCTTTGGCATTGCTGGAGGAACTTCTTATCCGTATCAATACGGCGAAGGCACCGATTTTGTCAAGCACCTAGCAATTGACACACTCGACTTTGCCACCTTCCACCTCTATCCGACCTCCTGTAAGTTGGGATTTACTTGACATCGCTGATATTTTACTAACCGGAACAGGGGGCGAGTCCTTTGACTTCGGCAACGATTGGATCAAGGCGCATGCTAAAGCTTGTGCCGCAGCGGGCAAGCCGTGCCTGTTTGAGGAGTGTAAGTGCTATATCTCGATTACTAGTGTCGCATTGCTAACTCAAACTTCTCTAATAGACGGCGCTGGCCAAGATCACTGCACGCTTCAAGTTCCATGGCAGAAGACGTCGCTAGCAGCAGAGGGCATGGGAGGTGATGCCTTCTGGCAATGGGGAGAGCAGAACCTCTCGATCGGCGCAAGCCACGACGACAGCCATGCTATCTACTATGGCAGTAGTGACTGGGAGTGCCTCGTCCGGGATCATGTTGCCGCTATTGGGAACTCTTAGAAGCTCGCTGTTCAAGGAGAGTGGCTTTTTGACGTCGAGCTATCTGTATCAACCCCACAGCTGCTTTCACGAGCGCTTGAACACTAGGCCAATGTTAAAAATAGCACGGCCCTTATATATCCTCGCGCTACTGCTCATGCCTTGACGGTGCTTCCGACTGCACCAAGTTGCTGAATCTTCTCGGCCAGCGAGACAGAAGTCGTATATGCTCTTTTAGCCTTGCCATTATACTCATTCGAATGCTCCCTATTCCACTCCATGACCTCCATGACCATTCCTTCCAACGTTGTGAGCACTCCCTCGTAGCCAAGACCGCCCTCGTTCACGGGCTTCTTCGCCTCTGCATCCGAACCAACCAGATGGGTGCATATGGAAAACATACCCGGCTGCAGATATTTCACGTCCCCCTCCAGATCCGGGAGAACCCCTTTGAGGAACGGGAACCTGTAAGGGAGGAGTGTATACCACTCAACGGCGTAGGACATGAGAAGAATAACTATCGGCGGCAGCAGGACTAGCCGGAAAGGGTGGATTGAAAGAGTCTTGATGGCGCTGTACATGTCGCCGTACGTGATGGGTGGGTTCGGATCGGTGACTACAAATGGTCGACCGGCCTGTGGACAATCCTTTCTTACCAGCACTGCTTCGTGATGCAAATGCGCAATGGCTACGTTGGCGCCGTGGACAAAACTCTGAATGACATGAGGTAGCCAACTGCGTTGCACTGTCAGTAAGAGATTCCAACAGCAACCCCCGAGTTCTAGATCGGTATACTAACGTTGGTAGGACTTCTTTGGCCAATGGGCCTCCCATCAGGTTATCCGTCGGGTTTCCATAGACACCATTGGCTGGCCGGATACATCCCGTTCTAAAGTGTTCATCATTTTGAGCACATACTAGTCTTTCCGCAGCGGCCTTGGAAGCAGGATAGTTGCCAAAGAACTCTTCATGAGGACGCAGAGGTCTTGAGAAGTCGCTCTCATCCAGGATCTGCCAATAATTTCGAGGCTCGGTGAACCATGGAGGCGCGAAGGCTTCGACCGGCCGAATGCCAATGGAGGCTGATGATGTCGAGCTGAAGATATCAGCACCAACCCTGCGCGCGGCTGCTAGGATATTCTTGGTTCCTTGTACGTTAACGGCTTCGGGGAAGCCATAGAGATACTTTGATCTGGCGGATGGGATAATAACCGCGGCGGTATGGAAAACCGTTAGAGGTAGCTTGGCTACGGAGGGGTCCCATGGCTTGTCAAAGGCAGCGTCCACGGAAGTCGCGGAGGTGATGTCAGTTTGGACAAAGTCAACTTCGGTGGCAGGGCCATTAAGCATATCATTCCGCTCAGTCTGGCGAATATCAATGATACGGATGCTCTTTGGTGGAGTTCCGCGGGCCAAAAGCTGAAGGACGATATGACCGCCCACGAGCCCTAGTTGCTACTTAGAATGAACCGCGACCGTGACATGGGAACGAGGCTTACCATTGCCTCCCGTAACAATATACCTACGCTCCAACCTGGGAGGAAGTCGGTTCGTGTAGTCAATGGGAGACTTGAAAATCCTCTTGTACGTGTCATCGAGCAACTCGGACGTCCAGGCCGGGCCTAGCAGCTTCCGAGCCTCACATGGTGTGCCCTGAAGGAGACGATTCAACCGGATGAGATAAAGCACCGCGGCAATGGGCAGAGCAGTCAAGACGAGCCAGGAGATGAGAGAATAGGTCATTTTGAGCTAATTGGAGCAAATCCGAGGCATCCACGGTGATGTTGCGTTGGCTGAGTTGGTTGTTTCAGAGCGTGGGCTCATGGCTTGCCATTTCGGCAATTTCAATAGCCGAATCTCCGAAGTGAGACATCACATTCACTCTCCAAAAGCTGAACACGCATTTGGGGTTCTTTTTGTGTGGGAATGGTTGCGCCGATCGCATTTTTCGCTGCAGCTCTTGTCAGCTACGTTTTGTGAATTAGACTCGGCATTAGATGACAAGGTTGGTAGCGCGTTCCAGAGACAAAGCGATGAAGAACAAGACAAGTTGCGATGTCGTTCAAAAGTTGAGAGATAAATGAGATTAACTAGTAACTAGATGAAATATTCTATTGTTAACAGAGAAAATTGACGATAAATAGTTTAAAAAAAAGCGCCGTGTATCGCCTTGACAGTTCCCAACACCAATTTTCAACTATCTAATCAAGCCACCCAACTCAGCATCCTCGCTCCTCTCCAGGGCAGCAATTGTGTGGCAGAACATCCTCGCCACGCTCTCCACCTTGTCATCAGAGATGACTGACTTGCTAAAGATGAAATCGATCCGCCACTCCTTGATGTCTGACTGTGACGAAGGCTCGGGCGTCACCGAGATCTGGAAATCGCTGTTATCCCAGGGTCTAGCTGCACCGCTCATCTTGCAGCCAATTCCACCCCATGGCTCGGCTATGCCGGACTCCATGGCGGGAGCGGCTTCCAAGTTGTTGTAGACTAGCAGCGTGCCAAATCTGGGAGTACCCCAGTCGGTGCAGGATGAGACAAGCTGGTCTGTCTCGAGATGTTCGAATGCAGAGGCTGCTGAGCGTTCGTGATCCACCATGGACAAGAGATCGTGTCGGGTTCGGGCGTTGTCGAGTTGAACCCGGACGGGAACCAAGTTGAGGGTTGGCCCACACACAGAGAATGCAGAGTGGAGAGGCATATTTCTGTTAGCGATGCCCTTTCCGAAGACGACGTCTATCCTGCCCGACATGCGGCTCAAGACGATGGCCCACGCGGAGTGCAGTGTTGACTCGAAGGAATGCCTGCGTCTCGAGTCTTGAACAAGGAAGAAGCGCTGCACGACGTGGCCATCGAAGTCCAAGCTGTCGATACCGTTTCTCGAAATAATGTTTGTCATAACGGATCCTCTGAGCCTCTTGGTCCAGAATTCTCTGGCACCGCTGGTGTTTTGCAGTCGTCTCCATGCCTTGACATGAGATGTGAAGGTGGGTGCGTCAGGAAGCTTCAGGCCCTCATAAGCCAGGCGCAGGTTGTCTAGGATGATGGGCAAGCTGATACCGTCGTAGAGGGTGTGAGGCAAGCGAAGGATCAAGCGATGCGCAGCCCCATCTCCAGGTCGGTTGTGGACGAGGTGAAGTCTGAGGCCATGTCTTCCGTACTCTTCCTGTCGCAGCGTATCGACTGAGATGATGGCCTTGGTCGCATCCTCCAATGTTCTGCCGTTGGTATGGTACTCTTCCCAGTCAAACTCATGACGCCGGAAGACTACTTGCCAAATGTCTGCCTTGTATGGTACGAACGCGGTTCGAAGAATGCCGTGGTGATCAACAACCGTTGAAACGGCCTGCCTCAAGCGTTCGACATCAATTGGAATGTCAAAGTCGAGCCACACATGGTTGATGGCACCTTGCTGCGGTGAAACAGATGCTCGAGCCATGGCTGCCTGCACAAAAGTGGCCTTTTCGGTGTCCTCAATCTCTTGTGGATCAATAGAGTATGAGTCCTCTAAGAAGGACCGGAAGGCGTGGTCGGTGACGGTCGCCGAGGGCTTCTTGTTGTAGGTGGCTGCTCCGTTGACAAACCCTTCTAGCGGCTTGCATGCAGTAGCAAGATCCGCCAGATGAGGGCGCCTCATGATGTCTGAAACAGCGAGAGCGTAGCCGGCTTGGTTTGCCTTTGATGCCAGGCGCATAGCACCAAGTGAGTCGACTCCGAGTTCAGGTAACGAGATCTGCCCGAAGACCTTGCTGGCATGGACTCCCAGCATCTCTGATACGAGGCGGCCCAACATGGCTTCCATGACTGTCTTGGGGCCATCGCCTACCGGAGTAAAATCCTCAGGGGGTGTAATTGTGCCATTGACGTTGACATGTCCATTGACATAGCCGTTTACCTTGGGAGTCTGGGCCGTCCAATGCTGAACCCTGCTGTACTCGATGTCTCGTACATTAATTCCGGGATTACGGGAAAGCTGCTGTAGGATGTGATCGAGCTGGTCAAGAAGGCGAGTCGCCCGCTGCTGACTGAAGGCCTTGGAGTCGTAGATGCAGCTCGCGTCAGCACCACCACCAGGAAGAAGCTGGAAGTTCAAGACGATGCCATAATCGGTGTAGTTAGACAGCAGATTGGACTGATTCTGGGCCAAGAAGAAGTTGTCCGAGATGGAATCATTGGCGGGCTGGACAACAAGCAGGCTGTTGAAGCTGCAGGCAGCCTGTGCGCTCGCGCTGACTTGTCGGATTCGCTGTAGTCCGTAATGCTGCATCGGGCTGTTGTTTGCATGCTGAGCCATATCCAGGAGCTGAGAGGCTTTCTTGATAGAGTCCAGACGGAAGCGCATCGGGATTGTAGTGAAAGTTGGACCTATCATGTCTTGGACGCCATCGACGGGTGCCCCTCTGCCCGACAAGGTCACTCCGACAACAACGTCCCGAGAGTCAGTGTAGTGAGCCAGTAGCAGGGCCCATGCTGTCTGAACCATGGAGCTGACAGTGTGTTGAGATGTCCTTCTCGGCTGGAAAGAGATGCGACGGGTCTCGTGGGCATCGGTATTTGGAGCGTCGGCATTTGACGAGGGAGGGAAGCTGGTGCACCCAGCGCCCTCGAGATGATTGCGCCAGAAGTCATTGCAAGCTTCTAGGTCCAAATCGTTGAAGATGTAGTCGATGAAGCCTCTGTATGGAGTCGCGGCCGGAACATTGTTTCCGTGGTACAGCTGGCCAAGACGGTCAAGCATCAGGTTCCATGACCAACCGTCAAAGATGGCGTGGTGAAGGAACAAGACGAATCGATGGGTTCCTCCCTCAGTCACAATGCCGGCGTGAGCGAGTGGTTGGCCAAATGACATAGTTAATTTCCGGGCCGAAGCTAGGAACTCATCAAGACTGTCCCCATACTGAATGGGAGGCCCCTCCTTCATGACTGCTTGCACACATCCAGATATATCGGCCGGGACGATCCTGGTGCGCAAGGTGGGCGTTGTGTTGACGAGCTCCTCCCAGGCAGACTCAATTCTCTGCAGATCCGGCACGCGGACGACATACTCGGCGATGTAAGCGCCCTCTTCCATGTTCGACAAAAACATGAGGCCTTCTTGCAGAGGTGCGCAGGGATAGATGTCTTCAATCTGCTCCTTGTCCACATGACAGATAGAAGCTACCTCTTCAACAACCACAGCAGAACAAGCAGCAAGACCAGACTTGGTCTGCGAGATACCCTCAGGTGATGCAACCTGTCTGGTGGCCCGTTGTGCCAGGGCTGGTACAGTAGGGTTCTCCAGCACATCGTTGACGCTGAACACAATGCCCTCGCGTCGGGCTTCCGAGACTAGCATCATGGCGTCGATGGAGTCACCGCCCATATGGAAGAAGTTTGAGCTAGCAGATGCATCCTCATTTGGAAAGACTCTGCTCCAGACGAGGAGCAGTTGGCGCTCCAACTCTTCATGTTCACATTCGGCATCTTGACGGCGCTGAGGAGTAGAAACACCGTTGGTGGTTGGCGCTTTGGCTGTTCTCTCCTCCAGATGACGGACTGCCACCCATGATCTGGGCAACATGAACATGGGCAATGCGCGAGCCATCTTGTCTGTAGCTTTGAGAACGAGTGTATCCAGATGCTTCTGCGCTGTCTGTTCGTCCAGGTAGTTGGCACCCAGCGCGACAGTCGCCTTGAGGACTTCCGAAGCATCGTGGATCTTGGCTGACTGAACCGACACTTGTAGGCCTCCGAGGGCTTTGCCGATGACCTTCTCAACATCTCGTGCTAAGAAATGGCGACCGTCTACTTGTATCATGTCGGCCTTGGATCCGACCGTCTCCAGAGTGCCATTAGATCTGTAGCGAGCCAGCCGGCCAGTGCTTGTTGCTGTTTTAATGGACTTGCCAGCGACGAGCTCACCAACCACCCCGACTGGGACCAGCTGGTTGGAGTCGCGAATATCGACGATCCAAGCTGGAGAGTTGCCGACACTCGTCTGGGTAGAAGCGCGAGCGCCCCAGTCGCGGATTCTGTTCTTATCGTCCCGTGTAAGAAGCTCCAATTGTCTGACCAGCATGGGTCGAGTGGCTGCCTCACTCATTTGCTTCAAGACGTGTTCCAGCTGCTGAAGCATCCAGTACATCTGTTTCGACTCAATCATCTTGGTGTCATGGGCTGCTGAGAGACGAGCGGTATCACCAGACAGCTCGCAGTCTACAACGAGCGGGTAGATGTGGAAGTCAGCCGCGTCACCATCGGGGATCCGTCCCCTGCTTAGGTTGAATGGCAAGCCTGAGTCTGCTGTTTGTTGCTGCGGGATGATGTTGAGGAGAGACTGGAACTCGCAGGCGTGACGGGCATCGGGACTGACGCGTCGGATATTCTGTAGTCCACGGTGGTAGTGGAGAATTGACTGCTGTCTCGTGTCTTGAACCTGTCTTGCCGTGCTGAGGATGTCTTGTGTGTCATCAAAGTCGACGCGCATCGGGACAGTGATTGCTACTGGGCCAAGCACAGAATCGATGCCAGGCACGGGCGCCAGACGGCCAGACTCTCCGATACCTAGGACAACAGTGCTCGAGCCCGAGTACTTGGAGAGGACATAGGCCCATGCGACCTGAATCATGGTGGCAGCGGTGATTCCCTCAGTTGCGCTGCTCTCACCCAAGGATAGATCGTATACTACGACACTATCGAGGTGCGGGACATAGTCCAGAGTCAAAGGCAAGGGGAAGGGCACATGCTTAGTCTTGGCCAATGCCTCCCTCCAGAAAGCATCGGAATTTTCAGAATCCAGACTCTTCTCGTACTTGACAAACCTGCCAAAGGGCACAGGCTTGCTGAGAGATTTGCCTGCGTAGATGCTGCTGATAGCTTCTGACAGTAGAGCAACGGTTGTTCCATCGTAGACAGCGTGGTGTGCTGTCCAGACAAACTTAAGTCCCTTGCCGGAGGTCACGATTGCCGCACGGTTGAGTGTAGTGCCGAATTTCATGGGACTGAGTCTGTCGCGGGCAAGGTAGTCGTCCAAGTCGCAGCGTGCCGGCCATTCGAACGACGGAGACTGCGGCTTCAGCACAGCCTGGAACATACCATCGGCACCGAGGTGGATGATTCTTGTCCTTAGGATGGGGAAGGTGGCCACGGCATTCTCCCATGCGGCCTTAAAGCGATCGATGTCTTCGAGGTCAAGGTCCACCACCAGTCGGGCGATGTAAGCGCCCGTATGTGTGTGAGACAGGGTCATTAGACTCTCTTGCAAGGACGTGCAAGGGTAAATGTCCTCCAAATCCTGTGCCTGGGCCCCAACCTCCTTTGCGGCGTTCTGGAGGTACTTGGACACCGGTACGTTGTTTGGCAGTAGAGAGAAGGGTAGTACCTCTGGCGTCTCAACAGGGTTTGTGATGGGCTCCATGACAAATGCCATGTCACTCATGCGGGTGTTCTGAAGAATATCGGGGACTTGCAGGATGTAGCCACTGCGTCTAGCAATGCCAGACAGTTGCATAGCCGAGATCGAATCTCCCCCAAGGCTGAGGAAATCTGCGTCAGATGCGATCTGGTCCGCAGTCCCAATCCCCAAACATTCGGCCCAGAGCGAGCGCAGCACAGCTTGTCCTTCTTCCTCGGGCTTGGTCTCCTCACCATTGAGAAAACCATCTGGATTCACAAGCATCGCCCGGGTCCCGTTGAGGTCTAGGTTGTCGATGATCGATGACCCTTCATCTTGCACCAGACTCTGTGTCAGCGATGCGAATTGGTGGAGAAGCTTCTCGACCTGATCACGGGAGAGAGATGATGACGCATAAGTCGCACTGATCTTGACGACACCGTCACCAAGCGGAGAGCAAACGATGTTCAAGGGCTGCTGATATGAGGAACCAAGGTCGAGCGCGTGGGAAGAAACCTCCCACGGCGCATCATTGTCCGAAGGTGGCTGCACGGCTAGTAGAGTCTTGAACGAAACGGCACGTGCCGCATCTGGTGATAGTGTTCTGATGTTTTGAAGACCCAGGGTCTCGTGCGGGATCATCTTTGCGGTCTCCTCCTGCATGCGAGAGAGAAGGTCGCCAACCCGTTCGCCATGGTTCAACGAGACCCGGATAGGCACAGCAGTGATCAACGGTCCCAGCATCTCATCGGCTCCAGCCAGAGGCGCACTTCTGCCACTCATGATGCATCCAAAGACGACATCCTTTGTGTTGCCGCTCCATCTGTCAAGCACAATTGCCCAAGCCGATTGGAGAGCGGTGGCAAGAGTCGTCGCGGAGTGGTCGGGTTTGACGATGCATACGTGTATTTCCAACGACTCATCCACGACCGTCTTACCTGGCTGGACAGAAGGAAATGACGGTACCTTTGTGCCGGCCAGATAGGATCTCCAGAAGTCCTTGGTCGCTCTGGAGGCTTGGACCGACCGAAGATACTCGACGTAGGCACGGAACGGCGGCGTTTGTGGAAGCTCAGGACCATTGGCGTAGATGCTGTGGACTCTCCGTAAAAGGGTATCGAGTGCTACTCCATCATAGAGGGTGTGGTTGGCAATCCAGACAAAGTATGTGGTATCTGAGGCTCTGTCTTGAATGATGGCCACTCTGCTACCGAGAATGGTAGGCTCACCCCGAGTTCTCTGCAAGTAAGCCTCCAGATCATCTCCCTGTTCCCAAGTAGTCTGCGACTCCTTCAAAACGACCTGGAGGATCTGGGGCTTCTTGGTCTTTGTAGTCTGGAATATCCGGGTTCGCAGAATGGGTACTTGTTTGACACAGGTCTGCCACGCCGCTCGGAACCTGTCGACATCGACCTCGGAGCTTGCGCCAAGCTTCACAATATGGTGAGCGTCGTATGCCTGTTTGTTCTGTGTGGCTGTGATAACAAAGGCTTCCTGGAGGGGCGTGACGGGATAGATATCCTCAATCTCACTCTCTGATTGAAGGCCCAGATTTCCGGCAGCCTCCTTCTGGATGGCAGCAACCGGTCCCTCAACCAGGGTGAACGGCGTGGTCTTTTGGGACTTGGCAGTCCCTATCCCCATAGGCATCATCTGCTTCGCCATGTCACTCAAGTTGGGGTGTCGAAGAATTGTGGCTGCAGACATGGTGAAGTGCTCCTCTCTGACCCTCGTACTCAGCTTCATAGCCAGCAAGGAATCACCTCCAAGGCTGTGGAAGTTGTCGCTCATGTGGATCCGGGACAGTGCGAGGTTGAAGAGATTCGAGATGACTCGGCGAAGCTTCTGCTCTCGTGGAGTCTCCGGTGACGGGGAGACGTGGCCGTTAGCGGTCGCTTGACGCCCAAGGTCTGCCGTCTGCGCGCGCAAGCGCTTGCGATCCAGTTTACCGGATGACATTCTGGGGAAAGATCCCATGAATGGCACGATGGTGGATGGGATCATGAGCCGTGGCAGTCGCTTCGGGAACTCGACCTTCAACCTGGAAATGATGGCGTCTACTGTCTCGCGGGTCTTGTCTCGGGACTCAACAAGAAGAATGAGTTTGGAGTCAACGGCCTGAGCGGCAACTGAGGTGCCATGGTCAAGCAATAGAGATGCCTGATGCTCCACCTCTCGGAGCTCAAGACGTTGGCCTCTGATCTTGACCTGGTCGTCTCGGCGGCCCATGAGGTAAAGACTTCCGTCTACGTTCAGCCGCGCCATGTCTCCGGTCCGGTAGAATCTTCGCATCTCACCTAGCTTGGAAAAACTCGGGCGCGTCACGAACGCCTTCCTGGTTTGCGCTTCCGAGTTGAGATAGCCACGAGCCAGGCTGGGTCCCTCCAACCACAGCTCTCCAACTGCCCCGATAGGGACGAGCTGTGTAGAAGTGACGTCCACTACCCAAGGCTGGCAGCAGAAGCTACGCCCGATGCCTTGGGGGTCCCAGTCTGGACTGGTCTCTATTTGGAGAGTAGCGTAGACTGCAGTCTCGGATGGGCCATATGCTTCAACAAGGCGAACACTGGGAGCCCAGGTCCGGAAGATGGATTGCGGGATGACCTCACCGCCAACAATGACGGTGTGAACATTCGGTACGTCGGCCGGTTTGAACAAGCTCAGAACTGTCGGGGTCATGAAGATGGTGTCGGCACCCAGGTTATTGATGGCCTTTTCAATGACGTTCATGCGCTGCTCGTCAGAGATCTGGCACACGCAGCCGCCCATGGTGAGGGTGCTCCATATCTCAAACATGCTAGCGTCAAAGGTGTAGGCTGAGAACTGAAGTACCCGTGACTTCTCACCAAGATCAAGCCAGGGAGAGTAGTTGTCGGAGCTAGCCAGGTACTGCGAGTGCTGCATCAAGATACCCTTAGGTTCACCGGTAGAACCCGACGTGAAGAGGACATATGCCAGATTGTCAGGCGTGACGCCCGATTCAATCTTTGTTAAGGGAAGGCCAGATACAAATTCTCTCGTGACGATGATCTTTTGTAAGCTGCTGTCCAGGCGCGAAGCTGTGCTTGGTGACGCCAACACGAAAGACGAGGCGCAGTTCCGCTTCAGCTTCGTAAGGCGTTCAGCAGGTGCCGCTGGGTCAAAGGGAACAAATGCCCCTCCGGCCTTGAGAATTGAAAGCATGGCAATGATGGGCCAGAGAGACTTTTCCATGCAGACAGGAATAATCTGTTCCGGGCCCACGCCGAGAGTGTGTAGGTGACCAGCAAGCCTATCCGACAAGTCTCCAAGCTCCTCGTATGTGACGTGGCCATCCCAAGAATGGATAGCAGGGCGGCCTGGATGCTCTCTGCGGACCTTTTCGATGCAGTCGTGGATGCACTTTCTGGGAGCCGTGATGTTCTCCAGCTTTGCGTTCCACGCGATCATGCTCTTGAGGTCTTTGTCGCTGACCACATCCAGGTTCTCGACGGTTGAGTGAGGGCTCCGGACCATGCTGTTCACTACAGTCGAGAGAGTTGCAGAGATGTTTTGCGCTTGGGCCGTGGAGAGGCTGGAAGACCAGTGCTCGATGATGACCTCGATGCTGTCCTCTGTCATGTTAACCAGCAAAGCTGCTGCAAACTACCAAATGGTCAATGCTTGATCCACGAAAAATATGAACAACTTACCTCGGTCGGGTCAATCTCACGAGTCACGCGAATGACTGTTCCCTTCTTCTTAAACGACAAAGGCTTCTTCTGCACAGTCACCGCAGTGTTGAACAGGCCTCTTCCTGAACCATCGGCGATACCAGCCACATGGGTAACTTCTGAGAGCGACACCTCGCTGTGCATCATCTGCTCTATCCCATCATTCTGTACCTGATCAAGCACTTGCTCAATGGTGACAGTAGCAGGGAGTTGAACAACGCACGGCTGGATATTCGTCATGACTCCAACCGTCTCATCGTGCTGGGCCTGACGAGTGCTGGTGAGGTATCCGAAGACAGGGCGGTCGGATCCTGTGTAACAGCGTAGCACAACAGCCCAAGCGGCCTTGAATAGATCAGAGACGGTAATTGCCTTGGTGCGACAGAAGTTCAAGACTTGTGGAGTGTCCATCAAAGGCACCTGTGTGAATTCCAGGCTGTTGGCACCGGCATCACCCCAGCTGGGCAGATGGCAGGGCGAAATTCCAGTGAGGTGATCCTTCCAATAGTCTACCGAGGCATTGCCAGACACGGCCGTAAGCTGCTCGATGTAGTCCCTGTACAGCGGTCGAGAGCGGCAGCTTAGGGACCTAGGGTCATCGTATTCCTGCTGGAGATCACTCATGAGGACTGTTGTTGAGTAACCATCGACCATGGCGTGGTTGATGTCCAGACGCAACATGATGTGCGATGGTCCGGATGCAAAGAAGAGATGGTGCTGGGGCTCGTTGGGTGCCCAGACAGGAACATCGTGGTCATCAAGGGAGCCGTCGACCTGTGTTGCCCTGATCTTCGAATGACAAAGCACAACCTGGTTGAACGCCGAGTCACCCTCGTCGCACTCAACAAACACCGTCCTCAATGCGGCATGTCGATCAACCACCGATTGCCAGGCATTCACCAGTCGAGATATATCCATTGTCATGTTCGTCGAGCTCAACTCGAGGTGTAGCTGGGAGATGTAACAACCCCGGTTGGTTGCTTGACTGAGCAACATGCCGTTCTGCATTGGAGAGCAAGGATAGATGTCCTCCACGTCATCGACCTTGACTCCAAGGCCCGGTAGGGTGCTTTCCATCATGTGCGCTATTGACGCCGAGGAGATCTGCAGCAGGGGAAAATCTTGATGCGTCGGTGCCAGCTCGGAGACGATGTCCTCAAGGGCAGCTTCACAGTTCTTCATCCACGTCCTGATCCGACCCTGGTGCTTCATGCGAGAATTGAGCGTGAATGAGAATTTGATCCGTCCATCCTCCACATTTACCAGAATCTCAACAAGACCAAATCGGGTCAGAGATTCTCCGAACCCATCGAGATTCATGAGGGTGTACTCTGACGATTGAGAGAAGAGGCTGCCCGGTCGCTCAAGCTGCTGATAGAACCCGGCGTAGTTGAACGTAACTTCCATGGGAGATCGACCCTGGCCGACGATGGACTGCTGCTCCTGGTAGAAGCTAGAGGCGAACCGCGCAACTCCCTTGTCTGAAGACCTTGAGCGCAGATCCTTGGCTTGCTGCAGAACAGCCTTGAGTGTGCTACAGTTCTGCTCGTCAAAAAGCATCGGAAGAAGGGTGGTGAACCATCCAACAGTAGAAGAGAGGTCAATCGACTCGTCCCAGTAAGGCTGCCTACCGTGGCCTTCACTTGTGAAGGCCGGAAGGCCACGTTCGGGGAACGTCTGTCGGAACGCAAAGACAGCGGCGGAAAGGAGGATGTCGACAACCTCGGCCTTCTGCGAGCCTGTCTGACCGAGATCAAACACTGCCGAGGAAATATCTCTATCACACAAGTGAACTTCTGTGATTGAATCGCCATAGACGTTTGGTTGCATCTCCATGCCCCAGAATGCGTGGTCAGGCGTGACAAAGAATGGCTCCTGATTGCGCAACCTGGGAGTATGCCTGTCCTGCTCTTGACACCACTTCTTAAAAGACAGGCTCCTGAGAGAGGGAGCTTGGCCGGAGCGGAGATGGTCTTGGATCTGCTCCAGAATCACTCGCCAAGACACGAAGTCGGTGACGAGGTGATGGGCGCAGATAAACAGATACTGGTCCTGTCCCCTGTGTAGAAGCTCCGCTCGCATCAAGGGTCCGCTCTGGATGTCGAGTCCTCTTTGCGACTTGCGAACAATTGGCATGAGGTCAGACGCCAGGTCGTGGATGGTGTGTTCCGTAAGGCGATATGATTCCCGGCTGCTCTTTGAGATGTACTGGAACCACTTGCCGGTTCTGACCGAGAAGAAGCGAGCTCTCAGCATCGGGTGGTGGGAGACAACGGCATCAATAGCAGCGTCTAGGACTGGACCTGAGATGCGCTCATTGAGTCCAAGCAGAAAGCTGATGTTGTCCTGGTTGTGGCCATCGGGCGCCAGCTGGAAGAATAACCGTTGGATGGGAGAAAGGCCAAAGGGTTCTTCGTCTTCGTCGTCTTCTTCCTGGTCGTCAGGCTCCTGGGAGGATGCTGCGTGTATCTGGTCGTCCTTAAGTCCGGCGACGATCTTCTCAATCGTCTTGTCACCCAGAACTTGCTGCACCGTCAATTGCAGCCCAGACCTAGCGGCTTGAGAGACGACTTGCATCGCTGAGATGGAGTCGCCTCCAAGGCTCTGGAAGGCCTTGGTTCTCTCGATGAGCTGTTCGTCAATATTGAGAACCGTAGCCCAGACTTTGCGGAGCTTGGCCTCGAGGCTGATCGGGTCTCGGTTACTCGCGCCATTAGCACCCTTGACACCATTTGTCTTTGTGCCGTTGACGCCATTTGCGTGTGTGATATTGGTTCCATTAGGATAGCGAGTCCCATTCGCACCATTAGTTCCGTTGAGTTTGCTGTGACCGTTGGTATCATTGGGTTTCGGCACGTTCAACGACATCCGGTCGATGCCCAGTGCCTGTAAACCGCGATGGTCAACCTTACCACTGATGGCGATCGGGACACTTTGAATGGCCATGAAGAAGGACGGCATCATGTACTGAGGCAGAACAGTGCCGGCTTGTTTTTTGACGGTAGACATCTCCTCATCCAACCTCGCTTGACTTGTTGCGAGGTTGTCGGACCAGTCTCGTCCGAGAGCAACAAATCCGACCAAGATGCTCAAGACACCACCATCATTCTGCTTCTTCACCAGCTCGACGACAATGTCCCAGGGCTTCGTCATGGCGCGCTTCAGCTGGTGCTCAATCTCACCAATCTCGATGCGCTGTCCATTCCGCTTAACTTGGTTGTCCTTTCGGCCGTGGAAGGTCAGAGCGCCATCCTCTTCTTGCACGACGAGATCGCCGGTGCGATAGAAGCGATAGGATCCGGTGTCCTTCTCTGCTGCAAACATCCTTTTGTGCCAGGCTGGCCTGCCAATGAAGGCTTTTTCTGTGAGACCGGGCTCGCCCAAGTAGCCTCGTCCCACGTGTGGTCCTTCTACCAGCAACTCGCCTGCCTCGCCTTGTGGGGTGAGTTCATCGGCGTTGTCTGGGTTCACTACCCAGCATCGGCCTGCGATAGCCTTGCCGATGTTCTTTCCCTTGGAATTTCGAGACAGGGGCTCACTACATGAGGTTACCACAGCAGCTTCCTATCAAGGCCTTAATTAGTCTCCCTTCTCTATCAAAGTCGGACGGATACTTACCACCTGTCCATATGCATTAATCAGGGTAATTCTGTCGGCCCAACGCTCAAGCAGGGCCTGTGTAAGTTCTTCTCCGCCTTGTACAAGAGTCTTCATGCCAGGTAGCTCATCAATTTGCAAGACATTGATGAAAGAGGCCGTCAAGAGCGCAAAGCTCACGCGTAATGTTTGGAGCGCAGACGTGAAAGCTGTCACATCCAGCCGCTCCTCGTCTAGAATTACACAGACCGTTCCTCCCACGGTGAGCGTCGTGAGGATCTCGGTGATGGATGCGTCAAAGCTGTATGATGCGAACTGAGCCACGCGGGATGTGGCATCCATGTGCATGGCTTTTGCGTGCCCAAGAGCGCCAAGACAAAAGGATCTGTGCTCAATGACGGCTCCCTTGGGCTCTCCAGTGCTTCCACTGGTGAAGACCACATAGGCCGCCTGATCTGGGTGTACCTCGACAGCAAGGTCTTGCTCGAGGCTTCCAATCTCGGCAAGAGTTGACTCGTCGAGACATAGGGCTTGTGAGACTAACCGCGATACTCGCTCGTGGTGCTTGCGCGATGTTACAGCGAGCTTAGCACTGCACTTGTCGATGATCTTTTGCAACCGTTCAGTTGGGTGCGATGGGTCCAGCAGCACAAAGGCGCCCCCTGCCTTGAGCACTGCAAGCATAGCCACCGCTATTCATCCAAGTTAGATCCCACTATAGAAAGTATTAAGGGAATCCTGTCTTACCTGTCCATGTCGACTTTTCAAAGCATACAGGCACGATGACTTCTGAGCCAACACCAAGCTTCACCAAGCGTGCAGCCAGGGACCATGAAAAGTCATCGAGATCGCGGTACGAGAGGGACGCGCCATTGGAGGAACAAACAGCTTCAGCGTCTGGCCTGCGCCGGACGTGATCAGCAAAAAGATGGAGCATGACAGGAGCACTTTGGCCGACTCCGCCCGCTGCAGGTAGTGTATCCATGTGCGTGGTCTCGGATAGAAAAGAGATGGGTGTAATGCACGATGCTGGTCCTCTGTAGGTTGCCCTGGAATTCTTTCTTTGCGATGAATCCGTCTAGAAGAGGGAATGGAAACGAAAGAGTTTGGGTTTTGAGTGATTATGGGAAGATTCGAACCAAGGCACCTGATACTGCTCATTTTTGTACTATCTTGCCGCCTCTCTGGTCGATCTATATATACTATTTTGTCCCAATGCCTAAATCATACCTCCCGTGTCCGCTTTCCCCACCACCATCAGGTCTAGACCGATCCCGAACCATGTTTCGGTGGTAGCAAAGAGTTGGCGACATGATGCCTCACGGGCAGCCGATCGGTCAGGAGACAAGCGTGTTGAGCATTTGTATGGGAACGCCAAGTCCGGACACGCCCCCCGGGACGAGACTGGATGACAACTGCCGTGCCTGAGAAGGGTTGCACTCCAGATGGCTCCCTGGAAAATCCTTCGCGTCAGTGACTGGCGCATGAGGACAGCCAGCGAGGGGCGGACTTGATAAAAAGTGGTTTGCTGACCCGTCAGCTTGCAGTTCCTTCATCCCATACGCTCAATCGCTAAGCACGCAGCTTTTGGATGCTACGTCACGTACATGGCTGCTGAGAAGGAACTGGGAGATCAGTGGCAAGCTCTGCCATGGTATGGCTTTGGGATCGTCATTGAAATCACTGGATAGAGTAAAGCAGTTGCCGGCTAAGATCGGTCCCGCGATATGGTTTCCAATCTAGTATTGAAAAGTGTATCTTCAGCCTCTCCAGGGGTTGCAAACAACCCAGACTGGCTCGAGATTGGTCCCACTGGGCACGTACCTGTATGATCAGCCACATGCCGAAGCGGGCCGGCCCGGCACTACCGGCGCTCGCCTAGCTTTTCATCGTCCTGTCTCGTCTCGTGAGACTCAGGGTGATTGGTCTTCCTAAGCCGAGAGCGTGAGAATCACGCTTTCACTGCCGATGGCTTTGCATATCCACTACCGCCGAACGTTTCAACCTCCAAACTATCCATTGGCCACGTCTGCGGCTTACCATCCGCCTCATTTGCCGTCTTCCCCACACCGTTGGCAGGCTTGCGGATCCTCAACTCCACTGCCACGCTTCTCGCTACGCGATCGTGGGGCATAACGGCTGTCCAGCTCTGTGGCTTGATGCCGCAATAATGCACCGAAAAGGCAAAACATCTCGATGAGCGGCTCTTTCATCCCTATTTCCGTACATTAGTTCCACTCGAGCCGAGCGTCGATCAGACTAATCATGGCCCGCACTCAGCGGGATCGACATACCCGGATCATCAACAATAGATTGATAACTGTGCCTCTCTTGGCCCTGCATTGTTTCCATGGCTCGTTTCTTCGGCCCTATTTGCTATTCTCTGATTCTTATTCATGCCAACCCCGGCCGGATGCGCGTTCCCGAGTCTATCACCATGCAAGTGACAGAACATCTGTTTTCTCGCAGTCAGCCCCCAGCCCCCAGCCCATGGATAACCAGAGGCCTGTCCTGCAGTATGCTAGCCAAGACGGCCTGGCCCCTTCCATGGACCACTTCGAATGTTCCCTCATCCCAGACGATGGAGCCGGCTTGCATCCAGTCGTCCAAATACGAGACGACAGCAATTTTGGTCAAAACCGATGTACGCATTCATGCACAGCATGACCCGAATGGAACTCCAGCCCAATTATTTCAACCGCTTTGGCCAGAGAAAAGATTCTTTCGGGTTGTGGGGCAGACATCAGACGGTGCTGCTCACGCTACAAGAGCGCAGGGATCCCTAGGTTTCGAAACGTTAAATTTCTTTCTAGATGCTCCACGAGCTTGCGTGTTTCCTCCCATGTGACCCTGTCAGCAACCTCGACAAGTGACAGGTTACATTCTCAGATTCCCGAACCGGCAACCCGCCGGAAGCGCGGCGTTTACCAAGATCTCGTCGTCGGAAAGGGCGAACGGAACCGCCATGCATGAGAGAAACAACATTGCTTTGCTTGGCGGGTTTCTCGGAGATGAACATATCCGAAGGAGCGGAGGAAACAATGCAGAAAATGCGAGGCGTGCGAAAACTACGAGGCATGTTCTTTGGGCGGAATCGTTCCACTTCCGAGACCGGTGAGTCTATCCAGTGTCGTCTGCCGAGTGGTCTCCGAGGCGAGCGCAGCTGGTTTGTCAGGTTGCCGGTCCGTTTGCGAGTCTGGTAACCGCACTACCTAAGCTATGGTGGAAACAGAAGCGATTTAATTCTCCTTTACAAAGTTATACTAGCATCTCATAAGTTTGTGATAACACAGATCGGCAGGAATATGCGATGGCACTCCATTGCAGAGAAACCAATGCCTAGGCACTGGGACCGGTTCCAAACCACTTCATCCCCATTATGCACGATCAAGAATACAACCTGCATCCAACAGCGGTGGGTAGTTTATTTGCATCAGTGGAGTTGATGTGAGAGCCCGTGAGCGTTGTAATTGAGAGAGACTACAATGCCGGATTCAAGTTAAAGACTAGGAGGGTGAGCCTTCGGACCCAGTGTTCAGGGCAGGCAAGCCGCAGTCGAATCGCATCCCCTAATAATGTTACCGGTGCCGGTTTTCATATTCCTTGGTTCTTCTAGAAAATATGCGATGAGTATGCAGTCAAAACGGAGACTGAACGGGGCGCATGGGGCGGCTTAGATGGCCGGTTCCCATTGATACCGCAATGATTTTAGCTATAATGACTTTAAAGTGTCTCGCGTGGCTCTCATCGGCTTGTGAAATCTAGACAGACGCGTCAGCGCGTCGATTACCGATGTCTTCCAACTTCTTAGGGTAGCATCTATAAGACGCCAACTTATCCGTGGGGAGCCGGGTGGGGCTCCCCCGTCAAGAAGAGGTTGGCAAGGATATCCCAACGTTTTATGAAACGTACATTTTCGATATTGATAGCAAAACACACGTATTACTTCATCAATCCAGGAATGTTCAGTGCTGAGTGGTAGGATACTCTCCGCAGAGCCGCACTGCACACAATCGTCGGTGGCTTGGTGGGTGGTGTGTGGCTGCGAACGTCGTCTAATTATACGAACCGTGCCGCGAAGCCTAACCTGACGGTTGGGACCAGACAACGTGTTAGTTTGGAGGCAAAAAGCAAGCCCACATTTATGAAACATAAGTTGGTTCGGGGCAAGTAATTTTTATTGTTATTATTATTGTTATTATTGTATTATTAACGTCCTAAGGCTAAGCCATATGATCCCCTACTAGGGCAAAAGGACATACTAAGGCTAGTCTAAGGTAAATAAGTAAGAAAGAAGGTATATAACGTATATGATAAG
>JAADYS010000301.1:0-11140 GCA_012931995.1 Fusarium albosuccineum | reverse complement strand
GTGGGTGGGTGCATCATCTTCTCCCTCTCATCACAACGCTCAAGGTTCCATGTCCATGGCCCGAGACCCATACCAAAGCCCGCCACAGACATGGTAGAGATGACACGAGCAGAGGCAAGAGACGAGAGAGGCGTGGTAAACAAAGGCGGAAATGGGGAGTGAGTGAAGGTGATGGATGACGGACAACAAGTTCGCTTCCTCACCTGGAAAAGTTGAGACCCAAGAACCGGCGATGTCTTCAGGAAGGTTGAAGAGCACTTGTGAGGGGGACGCCAAACCAGCCGACAGCGTCCATCGATTATCAAACAACGGAACATCAGTAGTCAAGGATCCAGGTATCCCATCGAGGACCCTTATATCGGACGCGGCTATATTCACTGGGATTGCTCCGTCGTCCTGTTGCGCGTACTTGACGCGCTTGAGGGGACGATCCAACTCTGGCGATTCCTCCATCTGAGCGGGGAGGGGGACGTGCAAAGCCCAGACGAGACGCGTTGTGGGTCAAGCGCGCGCGCTTCAGCCAGCCTGATTACCCTGTGCGGGGAAGCTACCGGGAATCCAAGGGCGGTAGTGAGAGTCAAGAAGGCAGAAGAATGAACGAGCAAAGGTGCAATAGAATGTGCGAAAGAGGAGACAAAAAGGCAACCGCAGGAGGAGCGGATGATGCTTATTTTAAGACAGAAGGCGAAACTACGAGCCGCCCTAATGATGGTGGAAAAAGCAACGAGCTCCGGACGCTGCGAAAATCAAGTTAGCGAAACCATTCTATGTGACGCCAACGTATGGCCGCTCGCATACCTGCACCCGCGCATCGCCTACCAGATATTGGTTGAGCAGGCGCATGAAGAAGGGAGGGAAAGGGCCTGTACGATCTGCCCATGGTTGCTTCAAGTCGACTCCATGTTGTACCAAACTGCCTCTTCATTTCGCATTCATCTGTATGTATGCTGGTAAATTTAGGTGGGTCGCGGCCCCCACGAGTCGATCTCCGATCGCTAGTACCCGGGCATCGCTTGTGACGATCGGACGGGCAGGAAATCCGACAGACTCTTAGTTTCGCAGTGGTAAAAGTACCTACGCAGTACGGTTAGCAGAGATACATGGGCAGGCCATTACTGAGGACGTGCCACTCAGAATGATTCGGCTCCTCTCCGTCCCCACAGCCCAGTCCCCGACATCACCAGCACCAAATCTATGTGCTGTAGGTACCTTGGCCCAGCCAGCCACCCTCTTAGACAACATGCACAGGGGGGAGTGAAACGTGCGGGGTCCAGTGGATACGCGGGCATCCAGAGCCACTCAAAATCCCGCCCTGCGCTTTGGTCATGCGTCAATGTCAACCCAGCCTGCAGAGCCGCTCACATTTTGTCCCAGCCTCACAAAAAGTAGAACGGTAGATTCAGGGGCGCGATTCTGAGATACGTCATGGCTTCGCTTGGTAGTTCAGACTTTGGAATTAGTTGTAACAGATGCCGCGCAGGGTTAGTCTAGCGCGACAGAACCGGGAGCCTACGGCGAGAGAGGTAGATATCCATAATGTACATACAGCAGCAGGCAAACTAGTATCATCAAGCTCTGATGAACAACATGTCTCACCAGGCACACCGAGCGACGCCATGTGCTGGCAGGTACTCCAAACCTGTAATCCGACGACACAGGATTACCAACCCCAGTCATCGTATACATGCAACACAGTAGCCGGCATGGATGAATCTCCCGAAAGGTAGCAGTGCGTGGGCCATCCTTGGATGGAGCCGCGCGCTTGGATCTACCTAGTTCCTAAAGTCATCAGTTGCGTGGAGGCGCATAATGCTACAAACGTTATGTCAAGATACTTGTTACTGTGTGAAGTCCTGTCTACCCTCGGAGTTTCGGTGGCGCGCGTGGCTTCGACCGGTAAGTCGCCTTGCATGGGAAAATCGGGGTATGAGTGGTTGGTCTCCAGAAGCCCGGTAAAGAAGCACGGTGGAAATACCCGGAGCTGAACTTGTCTCGCAGATCATTCAATGGCTGACACTCAGCGAACTTCACCGCTCTAGAATCAACAGCCCATGCTGCAGTGAAGCAGGCAACCGAGCCCTCCCGACAATCATTCGTTATCCGAACGAGGGTCGGCAGCTTGATCTCGTGATGATCAGATCTAACACAAAAATCGAGCACGTGACTTGGTCACTACCCTACACTTGAATATTGGAATTCTTCAAACAATTATCGTCCCAGCACGTTCACGGAATCTCCAGCTAGCCCCGAGGTCGAATAACAAAGGTCGGAAGTTGTTCATCGTCTACAAACTATTACCGCGATGCTATTCCTTGGTCAAAATCGTCAGGTCAGAATCCTTACGAAGTTGGCCAGTAAACACGAGTGCAACCCAGCACGGTTTGTCAGCGTTCCATCATGGAAGCCACGTGTAACGCAATTTGCAGCCGGTGGCCTCAGACGTGGTAGAACCCAATTCTTAGGTGGCCATCTCTAGCCGGTCTGGCCGGTATAATGCGATGCGATGGGGAGACGCAGCGGAAGACACGATGATAATAATTAGGGAGACAATGAGTGCAGTGGTTATCATTCCTGGCGATAACCGTCTGCATCATTGACGAATTTCAGCAGTCCTGACGCCGTGTCGCTGCTGATGACCGGGTTAGAGTCGTCGCTACCTTTGATGAGGATGGTGGCCTGTCGCGTGGGCAATCCCGAGACACTATCATGGTTGCGATATGGGCTCTAGCCTAGGTCGAGGCACGTACTGTTCCCATATGGCTAGGAAATGTTGAAGTATCCCGAAGGGAGGGAAAAATCATAGTACGGAATTGTTTTTTCGAAGCCATCGCTACATGACAACTACTCGTGTTTTGGATGATCCTGCCCGGGCTTGTTGTGACTGCCCGACTACAAGGCACTCGTGGAGATGACATATTTGTTGCCCTAGCTGTCAACCTCACAGAAGGAAATTCCATCGACCCTACTCTTCATTACAATGCCGAATCTAAGGTCTCAATGAGCGGAATGCTCGTCAAGTAAGAACTCATATGACGAAGCAGTAGCAAAGAGAGAGAAGGGGCAGTCTGCGAAGTACCAGGCTGTTTCTGGCTTTAGACTGGGGACCTGGGGATGGGGCTGGTTATGCCGTGTGTCCAGTGCTGGCGTAGCAACTTCTACCTTGAACCATCCCGTCACCACAAACGCCAACTCCTATTACCAACCACAATCTATATTTGAGTGTCCTAATCCAAAATCGTACCTGTCAGGTCGGCACCCATAAATATCTCACCACTACATCATCTCCTCGCCTTCGGTCCGGCCTCTGTCTTCCTTGGGAAAACTCTGTGGCCTACTCCTCGAGCTGTAGCAACTCCGCTCCAACGCTCTCGTCCATCAAACTCTTCGGCTCCAGTATCTTCACGCATCACTACCATCGATCGGATTGTCTTAATCACTGTCGCTTATCCGACTCATGCCTGCAAGGCCAATTGGCCTCGATACCGAAGAGAATCTATACGAGACCTTCCTGCACATTTCGTGGAGGGAGGAGCTCACGATTTGGGTTTGCCCTGAGTCCAGGTTCGACATTCCGAGGCTTTGGTAGCTTCGAGCATAGATGATCGCGAGAATCTCCCAGATTGTGTAGATGGGGGGTTCGCCGCCAACAAACTGCTCCCCAGCTTCGTCCTCACGCGATACGGTCGACCGATAACGATGTTTTGGTGCCGTCCCCGATAACCCCTTCGCGAGGAGATTTGAAGAATCGGGAAGACTCGGCGACCGTACAGATGGTTTTGTTCTCTACCCACGTCTGTCCTTGACTTCCATCTACTTTCCAATGCTCACCAATCTGGCAACAGCGCCAGCATCATCTCAGCTAGGTATCTGTATGTGGCCACCTCGCCATAACCAAACATCAGCGAACTGCCGTCAGTGTTGACCTCGAGAATCCGTACCGAACCCCCGATCCCCAGAATACTCCTGTAGAGCCTAGGGCACTATCGATACCTCTTACAACCTCCTTCCGCGACCTCGTTACGGTGGCGATCGAAAATAACCCGAATCCACCGCGACCGATCGTGAGCCTCAATTCCTTGCCGCCGGCGAGAGCCTCGAATATACAATCCATGTATTCCGCCCCCCGAGGGTCGCGACTTCCACATCTAGGAGCCGTAGTCGGTCAATTTCCTGACGCATACAATGGGTCTTCTCGTCTCGACAAGGCCAGCCGGTATCCTCCTATCGTGAGAGGGACGAAACTGACAAACTCTATTTGCCAGAGCTGGTCGACGGTCGCTTCCGCTGGTGTCAGTGCCAAGGGAGCAGTCGAACCAGTCGTAGGCCGCTACAGCAACAGCACTTCCGCTGCTGCTGGCAGCAGGGACTGGTATCCATCTCCTCGGGGACTAGAAGCCGTCCGATAGTCGATGGCATCTATGGGCTCCTGGGCTAGCATCGAGCTGAGTCTGGTCAAGCCTAGAATGTGCGCGCCGTCTTTCACAAGCATCTGAACCGTTTTAGCTGTGCATTCTGCTGGCTCGCTCATCTCGTAGGAGGCGCGGTTGCAAAGAGGTGTTTTCAGGCCTTTGAAAGCATGACAATCCTTCACAGCAACGTGGAGTCTTGGTAGAGAGCCAGTCCCTGCTGAGTGATACATCTTCCTGCATGGCCGGCACAGTCACTAGCCAAGGCGTTGCAGGAATAGTAATGTTGGGTTTAACCTAGAGGGTTGTAAATTAGCCCCAACAGACCACTAAAAGCCAGTCTGACCGACCACGGAGGGCAGCATATCGCGCATCCCCAGCCTTGAAACTCGTGGTGCATTTGGGACCTGTCGTCGGGCCACCGCCCGAGGTTGCCGCAAGAATGGATGATATCGTACTGGCACCAAAGGAGTTGCTCATGGGTGATCTTCTGGAATGGATTAGGTGACGAATCTTAGCAGAACCTCCCTCAGAAGTAGTCTTGTAGGTGGAATCTCGCGAAGGGCCGTTTTCCCTTCAGATAGTCCAGCGGACGCCGGTCACTAAACGATAGAGATGAAACACACGATTCATATACTGTCACACCTCCATGAAGGCTACTGGTGGCGGGAAGCAATCTCCTTCCGCCGGACCACCCCCTATCCCCCGAATGGGCCAATAACCCTAGTAAGCCAGCCCAAGCCCTTGCACGTGAGAACTCCGTGGAGCCATCACGCTCTCAGAAGTAGCGCAGTCACTGGCGAGGCCAATAACACGATTGCTCTGATCTTTCTGCTTCTCGCTAGATGATTCTCCACTATAAAGGCTTGGTATTATCCATGGAACTCTTCCCAAATCGTTCCGACAGCGCAAACCAATCATCTTACCCTCGGCTATCAAGAACATTCTGTAACCAACGTTTAGTTTCAGAGACTTCCCCCAGATAGCATTGGTTATCACTCACATCACTTTAATGACTACATCCTTTCGTCGTGCTGTTCTCTCATCTTGTGGATCTGGTCTAGCACATCTTGCATCTCGCCACATGTCCGTTCAATGGTCGCGCTACGGTTCCCTTCACGCTGCCATCGTTGAACATCGCAGTACATCTTGTCATAACGGCGCTGCTTTTTCTCTGTGTCGTGGCAAAGCTTACAGACGTCGGGCTCTGTCTTTGTTTCGTACACGAGTTTGAGGCCGCATGTCTCGCCCATTCGATACTCCTTATTACATTGTTGCCTGAAATGTCCCCAACGCCAGTAGCCACAGGCCCATCGAGTTTGCTCGAAGTAGTACATGTCAGGGGCGCGTGTGTGGGATCAGGAATGTCTCGAGTTGAGCGGTGCGCAAGGTGAGTATCAGAGAGTGTGTTCGGCTCAAGTACTGCTCGACCCACAGCCGGTCCTCATTTATCGCTTTGTTCCGTGGCGACCCATGAGACAGGCTCGGCAACATGCCATTGGTGCCTCGGCGGGCTGTGATGACGGAACGACTAATCCAGCACAGCCGTGTCAGTTTTGACGAGAAAAACTCTACAAACTTCCTGACCCTTAGTCCGCCTTGCCATTAGATTCGACTTGTTTGGGCGCCCTTGCTGATAGTTCGGTGACGCGCACTACGTGTTGTGATTCTTATACACCTACGTGTTCACCGGATCCTCACGGTGACTCACTAGTAATTGAGGCCCCCCGTACCCACTTGGCAGAGGCGATGCTGTGGCGTCATATCACTGAGAGGACAGGTAGTTTTGATAGCTTCGTGTGACTCGGGCACAGCGAGGCAACGACGGTGCCACCCTGAGCGTGCCTTATCACATCCCACCACCAATCTCAAATCCACTACTCAGGCCCGATGAACACTTATCGCGGGATTCTTGTTATAGCAACAAGGCAGTCCGTCCTTGTTACGTGGCTCAGCTGTCCACAACCAGTGAGGCGAGCTTCTATGTTGACAACCGTGGCCTTGTTGGGAGACTGGCAAGCACCAATTCCAAGACATACTTGGTTTGTTGCATCGCTTCTTCGTACCTGTTACAAAGATTGACGTATGATGTGGTCGCCTCGATAATTTGGAGTTGCGAGGTTGAAAGATATTCACGGATAGAAGGCCCTTGCGAGGATGAGAGCTGTGCTACGAAAATTCGAAGAGCGAGTGGATGGAAAGCGACTCTAGCAATGGCGGGCATACCCTGGGCTCCCGATCAATGTAGCTGGTAAGTGAATGATCCAGCTATCGGTAGGTCACCTAACATGCCACCATGGGCCACTCTCGTGACAAAACAGGACTAGGGGCCACCACGGATGTCGGGTCCGGTCGCTTCTCGACATGGCTACCAACTCTGGATCTCTTGGATGCAAGCCCTTGAGTTTATCGCGGGTAATTGGGTCTTTCAAGTTTGTCCCGATAAGTACAGGTATCCCACAACCCATACTGAGAGTGATCTCTCCGAAATTGTATATTATACGGACAGACCCATACTTCCCGATGTCACTGAATAGACGACTTGCTTCGCCACGTGTCTATGACCGCCACCATTGATGCGATATTCAATGATCTCAAAGATCGGGAACAAGTCACCGTTCACTGGTGTTTCAATTAAGGAATCCTAATTTGGTGCCTGGATGAGCCTCAATGCGTCACACCTGTAGGCTGCCCGAACCGCCTCGTACAAACTTGATACTTTGACTCGTCAAATCTCGATAGAGTTGGCATGTTACTACTCTACTTCTCCGCATCTTAAGACACGATGCACATACAATCACAGAAAAGGGTATGCATTGTTAGCGGGAGAGGAATTTGCAAAGCATTGGAAGTGTTTGGCCTCAACAATTCAACGGTAAAGCGGCATGATCAACCATTTGAGAACCATTTCTAGCCCTTGACTCCGTGAGCTTAACGCACGGGCCTGGATCAAACGACGCAAGCAGGGCGCCCCTGTCAAGGTTGGAGTTGCCTTGTCGGTCCTTAGGAAAAAGGGCAGGTTTATAGAATTTTGATTGCTGAGAAGCAAGACTAGGAGCTCCTAGACATATGAGAGAATAAATCCTCGCCCCTAGGCTTGTCCTCTAGTTCAACATTGTGTCGCTAACGACCGTGGGTGTGACTGAGTCACGAAAAGGGTAGCATGGTCAATGCCAGGATGGAGCGAAACTCCACCGACGGGAAGAGAGATCGCAGTTGATGAAGGTGACACGTGATAGCTGAGGTTACTGCCATAAGCCATTTTTGAAGAGAAAGCAGGTCAAGATGACGATCCAAGAATGGCATCGAAGTACAACTGTGGTTTTTCAGTTCCCCTCCCAATCATTCAGGTTCTAATCTGCGACCTTCTTCTTCTTCTTCGAAAAGCGCTAGTACTTGAACCAACTGTATGCCGTTCTCAAAAAATCTATGTCGCTGTGCACAGAGTTGGCAGATATATACCAGCAGAAAATCCCTAAAACGCACAGGTATCCCAAACTCTGGGCGATGGCGATTCATCAAGATCTCCAAGATCTCCAAACTAGCGAGGTAGCTGATAGTAGCCGAAGGGTTGAATATCCAGTCTTGTTCTTCTGTAGGGAGTATTTCGAGTTCCAAATGTCCAAACATTTCGTTTGAACACATCTGGGGAGTAGTATCGCGGGAGAAGGTCTCCCAATCCGAAGCATAGTCCTTACAAAGTCGGCCCGATCGAAAGGACTTGTGGATAAAAGCTTTCAAGGTGTCGTAATACTCGCTGACATGGGTACGTAAAACGGCGAATACTTCGTCTTTGCTGAGACTTGGGAAATGCAGTTGCAGGAATGTCTCCATTTTTGGCCAAAAAGCTGAGAAGTTGGAATGCAAAGGAACAATTCAAGGGTAAAAATTCGTAAGATTGATGAAGACTTTGGATTTTGTCCATGTGGAGCTGACCCCTATCTATAATCCTAGTCAGCGAAAAGAGCATGTCTACCCTGCGGGAGCGGATCCGACAGGACGAGATGCGTGACCGTTGGCCACCGGGACGCTCAGTGTCCCCCTGTCAAAGCGCTGGCGCCTTTTCCCTGTGTCGTGGCAAAGCTTTCAGATGTCGGGGTCTGTCTCTGTCTCGTACATGAGTTTGAGGCCGCCTGTCTCGCCCATTCGATACTCCTTATTACATTGTTACCTAAAACGCCCCCAACGCTAGTGGCTGTTGGAATAATTGGGAACTTCCTCACTTTAGGCTCACAAAGTCCTAGATGGAATCACATAGCATATAATCCCCTAGGGAGCCCTCATCGTAACATTAGGAATAACAACCTTGATTTTATCAACCGTACACGGCATCACTGCGTAATTCAACAACATATCCACTGCATCTAGTTGTCTCCCACTTTTCCTTACTCGATCGAATATACCTTCACTGCTGTATCGGGACTTGATAGTGGCAGATTCCCCGGTTGATCCTGGGCCTTCCTTGTTCCGGCCCGTGGAGTTACCTGTTGCTCCCGGTCGCCTTGACCAGATACATCAGATGAAGTGGCAAATGAGAAAATCTGATCTGGTGTATCTTGGGCCAGAACCAGAGTTTCTCTCGTACGAAATCAAGATCTCAAGAAGCGTCTAATCAAAATAATGTCCAACAACGCAGAAGTGGAAGGTAAAGCTAAGCTTGTAGTTCTAGACCAACCACAGCTGTAATCACGGATGCACCCAAGTTAGAGAAATCTCGATTATGTCGTTCAACTCCCATCGGGCGCAAGTGTGCTTTTAATGTTTGACAAGAAAATTACAACGTTCAGTTGAGTGGCCAGGTCTAGGGGAGCAAACACAAGCGAGGGAGTGATAGACCAAAGATGGCGACCAATTAGGTATGACCGAATGTTTCGACGATCTTGTGATCATAACAATGACGCTGAGGCGTGTAGGATTGCGATAGTGACTCAAAGTAGCACTCATCGCCTAGTGCGAGAAAGGGACGTATCAAGCTTGAGCTTGTGCACTCTGTATGTACCTGCGGCACCCTCACCTTGCAGTAAACAGGAGGGTGGATCCACCCACGGACCAGATAGCTAGAAGAAGACGGCCGATTCAGTGCTTGGTCTCCCCTCGCCAAGAGAGCCGGGCCCCACCGATCTTAACTCAACACTAACCCCCAAAGATAGCGTGAATGGTTGCACTCCTGCCTTGGCAAGCTATTCGTCACTTCGTCACCGCCTTTGGCAGCCTCGCCGCTTAAAATGGCGGAACGTACCTATGGGCAGAACCACGATGGTGTTCTTGCGCGTCTGGTTAAGAAGGCTAAGGGCCAAATGTTCAGTCTTCTTCCTAACGCCAACATCCATCTAGATAAACTCGAGCCTCAATGCTTCAATTCGCAATCGTTTTGACCCATCTATAGGTGTGTGCTCAAAATGACGCCCTCGTTCACTACGTAGTATGTTCTAGCCTATGTCGGGGAGAATCTTGCGAGAAAGTAGGTTCTGACTCCAGACAAGTTACAACGAAATCCTAGAGAATCCAATCTGTTGCACGTCATTTGCCCATACGCAACTATCGTGAACATACTCTTAGATAGTTTTCTTGGATGCCCTACATGAGGCTGTCGAATACCTTGGCCAGCAGTCCATCGTCCCATCAGAATTGCCAGAGGCAGCCCGTGGAGTTCGTTCAAGATGGAGGTTGAGACTTGGCTCGTGCAGGGCCCCACGACTCCGGCCGAGGTCTAGGTTCGCGTGTCTTTCACCAGATGCAGCAAATCCTACCTGGAAGCATTCGCAAACCTTGATTCGCTTGAACATGTGGACTTGAATAACATCACGGCCAAAATCGTGTCATTGATACATACCAGTGCTCGTCCGTTTCGGTCCAAGGGGAAACAGAACTCCCTAGTTGGATGGTCAGGGTCAGCTCCCAGGTGCGATTCCTAGTCTGAATGCGGTAGAAATACGTAAGCCATCGACGGATACTGTACATTTCTAATTTAAGGCGTGGCAACAAATAACCAGCCATTAGGTTCGAATAATCTCGAACAGATCGATATGAAGGTGTGATTCTCTTGGATCTATTACATAGAACTCCCTACATTGGTGACCGCTAGAACTCTGCATCTCAAAGACTGGTTGCCTTTCTCCAGGCCCAACTGCAAGGGCGTCATGCCACACAGCGTAGCCTTGCTCGACCTGCCCCCCCTTTCCCCGGCTTCTCAGCAATGACGAATGGCGCCCAGCCACCGACCGGGTGCTACCTAGTTTGAATTGCTAGCTCGCCATTAGTTTCTTAGTTGCCTGTGGACGTACGGCTACACCTAATGTCGGCATTCTGCTACCGCCAAGGAAAGCTCCTGAGGGGTTTCCACGTCGTCATCAGTTATCCCCGCCGTTTCCTTGGCGTCTAGAGAGACAAATCTACCTCTTTGTTTGAACCCCATCGAGTACAACGACGAGGATGACTATCTGGAACTGGACGTCATATTTGTGATTAAACCATTCTCCCCAATCTAAATAACCATATTAGCAACAGAAAGTAGGAGTATAGCACAGGTATTGCCTATGCTGTTGAGGGCACTGCATTTGAGGTGAGACCGTAAGGTCTTGCCTGTAGAACAGAAGGACGAGCCCAGAGGGGCCCGGGGACTTCGTGTTGCCTATCGAGGTTATTATTAGCGACGTAGACGAGACCCTGGCGGGCCAGAAACGGGTTCGAGACTCTTTAAGCTCAGCACTCGCTCAAGCGCTGAGGCGGGGGGG
>JAADYS010000300.1:0-41174 GCA_012931995.1 Fusarium albosuccineum | reverse complement strand
ATTCTAATATACCTTAATATAGCTTATAATTTCCCCCAATCTTAGCGCACTCTCTGGTTAGCTCCTGCCCCCTATAACCACCCCCTACTAAGTCCCAAAACCACAAAAGTTCAAGGGTTAAGGTGTACTTTTCGGCTCTCTCGGCCCTCCCTCGTCCCAGAGGCTGGTCTTGATCCCATGGTGGACGGCGCGCAGAAGGCCCAGGAGCCTGGGACACATGGGGAAAGAGCCCTGTTCCTAGCTCCCAGATTGCTGGCGCACCGATCAAGCCGAACGAGAAAAGACATAGATGACGATGCTCCTACGTGTACCGTACAGAAATAGGACCGCAAGACACGCAATGTCGACGAAAGGAAATAGACGCGACGGATTTGTACACTCGAGTCATTGGCCAAGAGAGCCACGGCACGGCCCAGCACAACACAGACAATGCGACACAGACCGGCACGCTCGATCACTTTCAAGAGTTTATCGCGCACGGTACGAACGTGGTGGATGGAGGAACTCTATTCACCCCAAAACAACACAGACTTGTGAAAATACTGTACACGGTTTGGGATGCGCCGTCTGAACTCGCCGGCTCGGAGACCCGTGGATTTCAAAGAAAACTTCCGGGGACCAAGGGACAGGAAGCCGTTCTCACCTCCTGGCGACAAACCCTTGCTGCTTGGGCCCTGGGCCGGGTCAAGCGGGAGTTTTTCAACTTGTGACGAGTCCAGCGCCCTTTGACCCCAGTTACTTCCCAGTGGCTCCCCCATGTCTCCTCACCACCAAAAACGGAAATCCTTGCAGTTTGCTGTTGCCAGCGAATAGCAAAAGAAGCCGCCGTGTCGCAGGCCGCGCGCGCGTTTCGGAGGCTGTGGTGGTAACGGTGACTCTAGTCACCATCTTTCGATGTCCCAAGCCGATCCCGTTGCCATCGGCGCCAAAACCGAACTGACTTGGTCATCAGCTCTCGTTTTCCACTCGAGCACCCTAACATGATACAGGTGTCAGGGACATGCGATGGTCAAGAAAAAAGTGCATGCACAAGAGGTTTTCGACAAAGTGTTCTCGATGCCAGCTATCCCAGATAGACAATTGGTCCGGGCTCAATCGCGGCCAGACCAGTGTCTCGCGAAAGACGGGTGCCGGCCGGGGTTGCCCAAAAACGCGCCAACCCAACCGCAAACCCTTACCCTTTTCCTGTCACCGGCTAGCCTAGGCAGTCAATCGGAGATACAAGGGTCACCAGAAGGGTCTTGTCGCTTACAAGCCTCATCAAGCTGAAGAACCTGAAGAGCAGGGCTGTTGTTTCGGATCGGCGCGGAAACCGCAGAAAACAAGCGATTCCGTTATCGTTCACAACCATGATGTCCTTAGGATTTCCAATATCAATGGTGTTTCTGTCTTTCTAACCTCTCGTTCGACGCCATTTACCGAGCGCGACCCTACGTTGGTTTCCACAACCTGGATTCCCGAACAGCTCACAACAGCATGGCCAAGCAGCAGGTTCTCCACAGGACGGTTCACACGTGAGGATAACTCGGTGCAGTACAGTTACTAGGATCATTCTTGTTGCCTTGAATGACGTCGACTAATGAACTTATCCTCGGCACTTACAATTGGCTAATCGCAAGATCCTCAACCTGGGGGCCTTAAGTCAATGGATTATAACCTCCTACACGTCGCAAAGTTTTTTCCCCCGGCAGTTTACATAAGGCCATGGATCTTTGGATCTCGTAAGTCAACATGGGATGTCATCCTCGATCGAGCTTTTTGTCCCATCCACCAAACCTAAGCTGGGGATTCAGTCAAGGCCCCAGTCTCGAGTCGGGTTCATCATCCCCATACGAGCCTCTACTCCAATTCCGCCAAGGCGCCGCACAGCATCTGTTGTGTACTAGAGTCTTGTGCAAGTGTGTCAGAAAGGTCTGGTTCTGCGGGTGCAAGACAGCACCGCAACGGTGCAGGCACCCATGTGCGGTTCCGCTCACACCCAGTCTGGTGTTCCTGGGTGTCAGCACTGGTGCAAAGCCAGAGTCGTCATCGCTGCCAGGCATTTGATGGTCCAGCAATTGGGGCCATCGATCGAGAATGGTGTCGCCGACTACACCTTGTCCTGACTGGTCTTAATTCATATGCAGCAGGATCGCACCTGGCACTAGCCCTTTGGTATCAGGCACATTTTGAGCCTCTAGGGCTCTCAAGCAAGCTTATGCGGGAGCTCGCGTCCTCGAGCTCCTATTGCAGGAGGTGCAGGAGATGCAGATCGCCTCACCTCGCCTGGCCTCGTTCCTGCAGTAGTGGGTTTGACTAGACTCAGAATTATCTGGCTCGAAGAGTTGCTGCTTTATTACCCACGAACGTATGCCGCCGCCATTTAATCCACAGGGAGTAACGGGTCTAGGTCTACCCGAGTGGATAGGCGTTGCCGCAGACTTGAATTTGGCTTGGCTAGACGGGGTCCCGTTGCTGTAAGACAAGCCCATTTCCAACCCTTGATATGGCACGGCCGAGGGCGCTTCTCCTTGCTTCTCACATGCCGCTCGCGTGGCGGAAATTAGATGGGAAGCAAACATGAGTTCCCCAGGCTGGATTTCGTTGAACAGGTCCTGCTCCATCGCAGACGTGTCTCAACTCCATCCAGATCCATGTGAGCCAGGGCCAAGACAAGTTTTCTCTCTCATCTCAGACCGTGGTGGTGAACGGGTTTTCTAGACCCGGTTTTGTCATCAACTTGGGATCACAAGGCGAGCCAGGAACAGAAGCCTAGCGCCGGGTATTGAGGCCGTGACTACGGTAGTTGGGGTCGATAACCAAATGACAAGGGCATCGACACAGATACAGTACCGCCAGACTGGCTGAGCTATCTTAATCGAACGGTGAGGACAAGGAAGCGGCCGCGGAATGTTACCTTGGCTGTGAGATCCTTGGATATAGAGGGATCTGCGGTGCTAATCACGTCCTCACCGGTGGACGAAACTACAGGTTACAGGGGCTTTTTTTGTAATTGTGGAGAAGTCACGCCTATCATTCCCACTCGTCATTGGTTATAGGCTTAAAGAATAGCGACCGTATCTCCCATTCGAGAAAGTATCAATAGGGACCTCGTTGATCAAAAACTGGGTTTGTAGCGATACTAAGGCGTCACCCAAATTGCCTGGAGAATACGGTCACTAAACTTTGCCACGGGTATCAAATTCCCCGGTTATTTATAAAAAAAAGCCCCTGTAACCTGTAGCCCGTCAAGACGAGATGACCCTGAAATGATGATGCCTGACACGCTGGCAGGCGACGTCGGTGCTTGCTAAAGTTAGCGTGTTAGTTCGTCTACCCTTTTTTTTTTCTGTCTCTTTTCTTCTTCCTTTCTGACAAGCGGCTGGTTTTGCTGTCATTCTCTTTCCTCTCAATAGCGATGCCCCCCACGCCGACAGGAGTGGTCAAAGAATATTCAATTGGTCCTTGAAAGGGGCAGATACGGCGACTGGCCATGGCCAGGCGTTCCTTAGAAGCTGCAGGAATGGAAACCCGTCGAAGGCTGGGAATGGTTGCTGTTGGATGTGATGAGGCCACCGTGAGTGAGCAAGGATCATAGCGCTCGCAGGGCCTCGTCAACCGTGTACAACCCTCTCTTTCTATCCGCTGGCCGTGTGAGTTTGATTAACTTTTCTTTTTTTGCCTCTTGCCCATTCGCAATGACCCGACGCACGCCCGCAACGCTGCGCGCTGGTCTGGGCTCCTCTGTAAGAGAGCGGTCGACTGGTTGGGTTGGCAAATCAGAGTTTCACGAGAATGGCCTGTTCTCAACATCCTTTGCCCACTGATCTTGGGTGCTGCCGTGTTTCAGCAATGTTTCCCCAGAACCCCGTGTGTTGTGGCCTTCCCGAGGATCTTGCGTTCGTCTTCTTCTGGGGTTGGTTGCTCTCCTTGCAACAAACTGGGAACGGCAACCTGGATCAGCGCATAGCGGCGCAAAAGCAAGTCTTGGCCGGAACCGAGGTCCTTGCTTCGCACGGTTACGCAGATGTAATAAATAAGAGGCCGAACCTTTCCTTGAGTCAGTCTCGTGGGCTGCGGTACCAGTCTATTCCGGTATCGAAGTCGTTCGAAGCGCGATACTGCAATCAGTCTGACACATGCAAGGCGCAGGTGTGTTCGTCCAGACAGATATGTGTTGGGACGAGGGTTCGCGGCGTAAGGATTCACAAAACGTGGACATCAAGCTCTGACAATTGGTCATGATTATCGAGCAGACCTACCTAGGACCGCCATTCTCCGAGAGCGGTGAGAATCCATCACATTTGCTTGGCATTGGTATCTTTGCTTGATCATGGCGTCGTCGGGCTCCCCGGGCACCACCAACGGAGTAGACTAGATGCCGTCCAGATGGCCAGGGTCAGAGTGCCTGATTCTCTGCCTCTCAACCCGGGACTTGCGGCCGACTTCGCAGGCCAAGAAGTGTTCGGGCGCAGGCTCAAGTCCGGCCACAGTCAGGACCTTGGTCATAGACCCATCAGCTCGCTCGCCGTATTCGGTGCCTCGGGAGAATGCTCACGAGACGTCACTTGAGGGGAGAGACGAGGACAGAGACAGAGGCCAACGGGCCAAGTCATCGGGGAGTCTCCAGAGGTCACAGGGCGCCTGTAGGTAGCAGGGCTCATAGCGGGGTGCAGCAAGCCGTAGCAGGCTCCTCAGGCAGCCCCCGCCATCGACTGACGTGCCCTGTGACCACTAACAAGCAGAGCCTAGAGGGGTCGTGATCAGCACAGAAGCAGGCCACATCTTCTGTCAGCAGCAGTCGACGCTTCCAGGGCTGGACATGATGATCACGATGGACCTCTCAGCATTCCCCTCATGAGCCTCCGCAGTGCCTACGGAACAGTCTCGCCTGTTCTTCCTCCTCTGCCACCCTGGACGATAGGCCGCCTCCATATGCAATCGCGCACGATTGTCTCTGCCTACCACCTTATCTCGCCTTACCTAAATACATAGGTAGCTCCCTGGCGTCTTATGTGACGTCCATACCTTGCAGCTTCAGCTCGCAGCTACCCACCGACCCCTCCAAACTGCCGACGTAACCCGCCCAATCGTCACCCTCAAAGGGCAAACATCCATTACCTTCTGACGTCTTCTCATCGACCCAGCCAGCTCGCTTCTCTCCGTGCGACTTCCTATCGCCATCATTATCGCACGAGTGCGAAATACACAGAGAAGGAGAACGCTTCCGACCGTATTCGACCAGATAACGATGGCCTCTTCAACAGACGGCAACAATGCTGTCCCCCGCGACGAGTCGCCAACACGGTCTCCGCGATCAGCTTCGATATCACTGCAAGCCGCCGCAACCATGAATGCAGGACTACAGCATGAGCCTACGCGACGTATGATTCCAGAGACAAGCAGGCCACACCGTCTAGTCTTTCTCTAACTTCAGGCAGGCTCCTCAAGCAGCTCCCTCTCTCGGCAGCGATCCTCTCCCCAGGCCGGACGTCGACGATCCGCTGTTCTTATGAACCTACAGCTCAACGATCCCTCCGTACCTGCACCCGGCGAAATGGTCAACGAACAGTCCGGTCTTCCGACTGCGAGCCCGCAGCCGCTTTCCGGTTCGCCCTTGTTAGCTGATCCTCACCACCACAGAGCGCCTAGTCTGGGCGAGCTTCATCAGGAACTGGAGGCGGAGCAGGAGGCTCATGTGGTATGCAGTGACAACTGAGGTATGGCGCACGACTACGGGTGGCTAACCATTGGCAGAACCGTCTCTTGCAGATGATCCGACAGCAGCAGCTTGAGCTTCAGAGGCTCCAGGCGGGTCAGCCCCAGAGCCAGAATCAAACCTCAGCAGTAGACGATAGTAGCGCCATCTCCGAGCGATCGGCTCATGGGACGCCTCATGCCTCAAACTCACATGTCGTAATTCCCCCTATGCCATCGGGTAGTTCAGGACCCCGCTCCGCCAGCCATCGCCATCCCCGGAGCTCCTTCGACATGGCCCGCGCCGACCTCCAGCGGCGATCGAGGACACCTAGCCGCACCGGTGCCTCCCCACGTCTCCGATCAACTTCTATCGGCGGTGACAGTGGGGATTGGGTTTTGGGCGGCCGAGATGAGAGCGCCTTCTACCAGGCCGAGACTCAAATGCTAGTTCGTGAGAATCAGATGCTCCGGCATCGCATTCGAGAGCTGGGTAATTATCCTTTGACGTTTGGTGAATTTGAGCTGCGCTAATACGATGTCTAGAGAAGCAACTATCTGATGTCGGCACTGGCTCTCCAACTGCTCATGAGCCACCTCATCACTCCAGCTTGACCAGATCCTCAACCACCGTGGAGGAGAAGGAGGAGGACAAGCCCTCGGGGGAAGAGTCGAAGGATGCTTAAGGCTACACAAACGCACTCCATATGTTTAATTGAAGGTAAATGCCAGGTGCTATACGTTGATGTTGCGGAGTTCAGCGGTTTCACTCCAGGGTAGGGGAGAATCATTACGGCCCAGGTATACTTACCTGGTAAGCCACCTCATTACGGATACGACTATGGCGTCTGGGTCTCTTTTCCATGTATGATACTGGTAGTTCTTCACGGTATTGATGATTGAGGGTGTGTTTTCTGAAGGAACGTGCTGGTGGGCACGGCATTTACGAATCTTTATGGGCGGTTGGAGTTGACAAGGTTCTGGGCTCGGTGGCGTCTATTGCTGGGGGTTCCCCTTCGTGCAGTAAAATGGTATCAAGAGCAAACAGACGGGCCGGAATCCCTTGATTGAACAATTATTGAACTTGCCGAGCTCTTCGCTGCATGTCGGCGTGGAGTGAGTGTTGGCCGTTGACATGGTGCCATTGTCGAGCTCGGGATGTACAACTCTTCACCGACAGCACCCAATACAACACGTCCATATATAGGTAGGCAATTGGTCTGCGGGCAACAACATCAACAGCTTGCAACTCGACGCCAATAACCTGTATCCATGATGCTGCGACCGCTGGCAAGGTCGTTGCCGTCCCGTCGACGAAGTTCCCAGAAACTAAATTTTAGCTCAACGTCGGTTGCCAGGGCCGATTTCACCCATGCTGTAAGTCTGTCATGTCCCGGGGTTGCCTCCATCTTGCCATCCCCGTCGTCGGTGTCGGGGTTCACTACCCGAGGCAGCCCGCATCCTGCAAACCCCGACCATGAGGTCGCCCAAGCAGAGAATAAGCCCCATAAGCCTTGCCAACGCAGTGCGGAGAATATACAAGTTTTGACACCACCGTTGGTAGGTCATCGGCGGCGGCGTCGTCGGTCTTGCCATAGCCCGGCAACTTGCACAGCGCGAGGGTGCATCGACCGTCCTCATCGAGCGTCACAACGCCGTGGGCACCGAGACGAGCTCTCGCAACAGTGAGGTCATCCACGCGGGCATCTACTATGGACCCTCTAGCCTAAAGGCGAAACTCTGCGTCCGTGGAAAGAACCTGCTGTATGAGCTTTGCGAAAAGTATGACGTCGGCCACCGCCGCACGGGCAAATGGATAGTCGCGCAGAATGATGCCCAGCGTGAGGCCCTGGAGAAGATCCACGCCCTGTGCAAGAACGAGCTCGGGGTCCCCACGCGGTGGGTGAGTGAGGAAGAGGTGAAGCGAGACGGCGAGGGCGTCAAGGCCAAATGTGCTCTCGACAGCCCGACAACGGGCATCGTCGACTCTCATGGGCTCATGACCTGTCTCCTCGGCCTGTTCGAGGACGCCGGCGGAGTTGCGGCACTCAACTCACCTGTTGTCGCCATCAGCCCGTTCGGAGCGAAGCCCGGTAGCGAGGGCTGGCAGATCCATGTCCAGGACGCCGCCACGGGTGAGACGTCGAGCATCACGACCGACACCCTCATCAACGCGGCCGGCCTCGGCGCCGTGGCCACACACAACATGATTGTCCCACCCAAGGAGCATCGGCAGTTGTACTACGCCAAGGGCAACTACTTCTCATACTCGGCGTCGCAGCCGCGCATCTCCCGCCTCATCTATCCCGCCCCTGAGCCTGGCGCCGCTGGTCTCGGGACGCATCTGACGCTCGACCTCGCAGGCCGCGTGCGCTTCGGGCCCGATGTCGAATGGGTTGGCAGCCCGAATGACTTGGCCGTCAACGCAGCAAGACTTCCGCAAGCCATCATCGAGATCCAAAAGTACCTGCCGAACGTGGACCCCAAGGACTTGGTAGCCGACTACGCTGGAATCCGGCCGAAGCTGGCCGGCAAGGGCGCCGTGCTCAAGGAAAAGGGATTCCACGACTTTGTCATTCGAAAAGAGGAGGGATATGAAGGATGGGTGAACCTGCTTGGCATCGAGAGCCCTGGGTTGACAAGTTCACTGGCCATTGCAGAAAAGGTGCAAGAACTCATGTACGGCACAGCACCTGAATTGTAATTATGCTATCGCTAGCACCGTGTTCCTAGTCCGTATTCAAGAAGGTGTGTAGAGCAACAGCCCGCTATAACGAAGGGTAGCTGGCCGAGACAACAATCAGCAACGCCGCTAAAAGTCAAAAGGTTGTGCCAAAGGTATCCCATGCCCCCGTGTAAACAAGCAACCATCGTCGTTAATGGCCATCACTTTTGGTAGTAAGCACGTCATCAGGTTTCCGTCAAACAAAACGCAAATGCCGCCAACGCCGGTAAAAGAACCAACTGCATACTTTCCAATCCCCTCATCTCATTGAAATACTTGGACAAAACTTCCTGCTTTGAACATCGACGTGGAGCTCGTATATGCCGTTCTGGGCACCAACGAAGCTATTGAACATGTTAGAAAAGGGGCAGAAAACGACAAAACAGTGTTGTGCGACTCACAGAATACGGCCATCTTCACTCCAGGCCAGTCCAGCAGTGTTGTCAGGCGAAGGTGGCACTTCAAAGACGCCATGGTCGTCCTCCCACCGAGTGACAACCTGGTTGACCAATGGCACGATGATGGAAGTGTCGTCTTGATCACGGTCGTTTCCTCGTTCTCTCGCTTGAAGAATCTCGAGGACGGTGAGGTAAGACGAGTCTTGTCTCTGACGTTGCTCCCGAAGCATCGCCACAGTCTCGCCGAGACTCTCCATCCAGCGCTGATCTCTTCTTCCGCTCTCCTGGGAATCAGATGTCTCCCTCGGGATTGGCCGAGCTCCGCGAAGGCGATCCCCAGCGCGGTAGTTACCCAACAAATCTCCCATAGCACGGCCAATGCTGCTACTTCTCCGCTCCTCAGGCCGCCCGCTGTCATCATTTCCACCCGGTCGACGGCTTGATCTATCAAGCCAGAAGGAGCCCGTTCCGCCCGTTGGCCTGTCTTCCGTAGCAGCTGCCCCCTGAGCAGCTCTCTCACGACTGCGGCGACCGAGCTGCATGGCCTCGAGGACCAGTGTCTCGTTGGCAGTGAGGGGAGTATTGAGCGTGTCGAGCATATCCCCTCGACGTCTTAAACTGTCATTAGCCCCTGATCCTACGGCATTGTCTCTTCGCTCGCGACGACTGTCGAGAAGTCGCGGATCGATAGTATTCCTGTCAAGAATGTTGATATGTTCAAACACCGGTTCTTCGATATTGACAATTTGACGGATGATGAAGTTGCTCCTCATGTCAGCGATGCCGACGTGACCCCGATCTTCTGTCCATGCAAGCATGCCGTATGGACCAGGACAGAAAGCCATGTCCCGAACAGCACCCGGACTGCTGTTAGGGCGTGATGACTGAAAGGTCGTGATGAGGGGATCGGCATCTGGGTTAGGGAGGAGACCAGCGTTGAAGATAGATATGGTACCATGCTGGGTGCCAACGGCAAGGTATGCTCCAGAATGGGAGAAGCAAGCAGCAAAACTTCCTCGACTGTCAGTCCTGTCATCTTTCCTTTGGCTCTTGAGGAGAATTCTCTGGGTCTGCTCCCACTGATATTCGGGCTCCCTCGACCTTGCCAGTGGTGACTCAGCAACCTTCTTTACCCGCTGATGTACGTAGAGGTACGGGTCGTCAAGAATGGCGACCAAAAGGCGACCGTCCGGGGAGATGAGGGCTCGATTTACAAAGTCAGGGTATGTGATGATGTCCAGAGGCTCGGTTTTGTCTTTCTGGTCAAAATCCCGAAGACTGACCAGCGTCACTGTCCGGTCGTTGTTGGCCAAGACGGCCACTGGCTCGGCATAGGCCTTGTCACAGGCCGGAAGTGTCGTTGGTGGGAACCAGAGGGTAATACAGTTGACTCGTTCTTTGGCGATTTTCATACTCTTGGCTATCAAACTCTTGTTGGATCGTCTCGCACGTGACAAGAGAGAAAAGATAGAATCTTCGCGGGATGAATCAAGCCCAAGGCTTAATCGGGTATCTGAATCGAGATCGGAGGGGGAGCCGCGGTTGTCTCCGTCGTTTCCGTCGTCGAGTCGCATCGCAACAAAATCGCCGTTCTCGCTACCACAGCACAGCCATCCTTTCTCAGCGACGAGGCAGCGCGGCGCAAATGTCAGGAGTTTGATAGTTTCGCATTCGCGTGTCGTAGTATCGAGGCGCTGAACATGGTTGCTCCCGTTGCCTCCGGGGAAATAGACGATGTTCTGCTTCTCAGCGCTGACGAGAGAACGGAGCTGCCAGTGCCTGTGATATTATGAGGATGAAGGATGCGATAGGGAGACGCATGATGACGTACTGAGAGCGCACGGGGATACGGTAGTGCTTTCGAGACTGCTTTGACACAAGGGCCTCGGTGGGATAGATACTGCAGACCGTTAGAGACTGGACTGATGGACCAAGGCAGGATGGCGAGGGAGACGCGGTGCGATATGCCAGGGGGGCGTGGGACACATACTCGCCCTCGTCTACCGCCATACTGATCCGCGCCGCCCCTTAGGCAGAGCGACAAGAGGACAGGTCGACGGGGTGCTTGACCACCCGGCGAACGGGGGGTGATGTTAGAACACCAGGGTATGCAATGAAGATATCTAGGCTTTCGAGGACGCCAACAATCGGATCCAAAGCGGGCGAGCTGTTGGGGCGAGGTCGGGCTGGTGTGCGCGGGAGAGCTGTAGGTGTTGAGGAATTATTTATTATTCGGTTGCGAACGGGTGGATGAATCGATGAATCGAGCTAGAATGGCGAGGAGGGGTCAGCGGCGAAGGGTCGTGCGATTGAAGTTGGTGGATTTATGTAGGGTGTGTGCGAATGACGTCTGGCGTGATGACGAGTGGTGGTGAAGTTTGGCAACGGGATAAATCCAGGCCCGACCGAGCTTCACCGTACCGTGTACGACAGCTCACCCAGGGCTGAACGCAACTGCTAGACTAGGCAGGTACATGTAGATTTAAGACCAGCTTGGCCACCCAAACAGAAGTGTATTTGCTTGGCTATACGTAGTAATATTCGTACCAATACTTTAGCATAATTAGTTACGGATGTAGATGAGAGTTCCTTTGCTATTCTGCCTTTATAGTGCTGCTTTGTATTGAATCGAACTTCTGAGGCTTGTCTATCATGATGCATGATGGATTCATCTGCTACCAACATAGTTCAAAATAGCCAGCATTCCCCGGCACGCTAACGGATGGTGGTAACATGACATATTGAAGAGAGCGCATCGCAACTTATTCGCACGCTTAATTGAGTTGGTTGAGTTGCGCTTCAACTCCGAGTGTGAAGTCTGCCTCAGACGGAGCCTCAAAGCTCATACCAAATCTCGAGCCAATTGCATGAACCCATCACAAATCCGGGATTCGTCCGGTGGCAGTGGCACCAACCGTGCTATTAAACAGAGCCCATGTCTATGGTAACCCGAAGTTTCCGTCCACGGCGGGGGAGAGCTCTAAGCGCAGGCGTCATCACGTGGGCTGCAGCTTTCAGCAAACCTCCCGGGGAAGCTCAATTGGCCCTTACCCCACTGCTAGCGCACAGCGCGGGTCACCGCGCCGAGTTGGACATTGGCTCCGCAAATTCGGACTGCAGTGATGGTAAGGCACTTGTAGTTTCACGTCCGAGAGACGATTGAGAAATGCGATGCCTTCCATTACATAAAACTTGGATGCAGTGTCATCGTGAAGCAAACAGACTAGCCCTTGGCAGTTTTTGAAGACATTTGCTGTTCAATGCTGTTATTTTACTTCCACCGGGAGGCATCCCGAAAAGAGAAAAAAAATAAATGCTCTCCAGGTCTTTCACACAGATTCATGTGGGGCTTTCAAGGGAATAACCATGGTCCGAACCTAGCCGGCCAGTGGAGACGCCACACTGCTTGCCTCTTTCCTTCGGCTTCTACGACTGACTGGGGAGAAAGCATTTTTTTCGGGTCAAAAAAATCTTCCCTCCCATCCTCCATCTCCATCCGTCCAACCTTCTTGTAAAATACCTCCTCTCCCAATCCTCTCTCCGACTCGCGCCTTCATCCTTTCCTCTTTGCTGTAATCTATACCCCACAATCATAATCAAAGATGCTGGCTTCGCGTTTGTCGAGAGCTGTAAGTCTTTCCGCCCTTCCTCAATCGCCTTATCGCACACTGACCACCGCCTCAGCTTCCCCGAGCTACGCCCATCGCCGCTCGGTCGGCTGCCTTCGCTCGGTCTCCTCTGGCCTCCAAGTTTGCTCGCTATGAGTCGACAGCTTCAGATGGCAAGGTCCAGGGCGCCGTGATCGGTATCGATCTCGGCACCACCAACTCGGCTGTCGCCATCATGGAGGGCAAGGTCCCTCGCATCATTGAGAACGCGGAAGGTGAGCCTGAGCCATCAATTCGCCCACTAGACTCCCGCTGATGGCCAATTTGCTAGGTGCCCGAACTACCCCCTCAGTCGTCGCTTTTGCCGAAGATGGTGAGCGACTTGTCGGTGTCGCTGCCAAACGTCAGGCTGTTGTGAACCCAGAGAACACCCTTTTCGCTACCAAGCGATTAATAGGACGAAAGTTCAGTGACGCTGAGGTGCAGCGCGACATCAAGGAGGTCCCTTACAAGATCGTCCAGCACACCAATGGAGATGCCTGGGTCTCTGCCCGTGGCCAGAACTACTCTCCTTCCCAGATTGGTGGTTTCGTTCTCAACAAGATGAAGGAGACCGCCGAGGCCTACCTCTCTAAGCCCATCAAGAACGCTGTTGTCACTGTTCCTGCCTACTTCAACGACTCCCAGCGACAGAGCACCAAGGACGCCGGTCAGATTGCTGGTCTCAACGTCCTCCGTGTCGTCAACGAGCCTACTGCCGCAGCCCTTGCCTATGGTCTGGAGAAGGAGGCTGATCGTGTCGTCGCTGTCTACGATCTTGGTGGTGGTACATTCGATATCTCCATTCTGGAGATCCAGAACGGTGTCTTCGAGGTCAAGTCCACCAACGGTGACACCCATCTCGGTGGTGAGGATTTCGATATCCACCTCGTCCGCCACATGGTCCAGGATTTCAAGAAGACTTCGGGCATTGACCTGTCTGGTGACCGCATGGCTATCCAGCGTATTCGTGAGGCTGCTGAGAAGGCCAAGATCGAGCTTTCCTCGTCTCTCTCCACCGATATCAACCTCCCCTTCATCACTGCTGATTCTTCCGGCCCCAAGCACATCAACATGAAGCTTACCCGAGCTCAACTTGAGAAGATGGTTGATCCCCTCATCAGCCGCACCATCGATCCCGTCCGCAAGGCCCTCAAGGATGCCAGCCTTCAGCCCAAGGACATCCAGGAGGTTATCCTCGTTGGTGGTATGACCCGCATGCCCAAGGTTGCCGAGTCCGTCAAGAGCATTTTTGGTCGCGACCCTGCCAAGTCGGTTAACCCCGATGAGGCTGTTGCTATTGGTGCCGCTATCCAGGGTGCTGTCCTCTCTGGTGAGGTCAAGGATCTTCTGCTCCTTGATGTCACTCCCCTGTCCCTTGGTATTGAGACCCTGGGCGGTGTCTTCACTCGTCTCATCAACCGAAACACCACCATTCCCACAAAGAAGTCTCAGGTTTTCTCCACTGCGGCTGACTTCCAGACCGCTGTCGAGATCAAGGTCTACCAGGGTGAGCGTGAGCTCGTCAAGGACAACAAGTTGCTCGGAAACTTCCAGCTTGTTGGTATCCCCCCTGCTCACCGTGGTGTTCCTCAGGTCGAGGTTACCTTCGACATTGACGCTGACTCCATTGTCCACGTTCACGCCAAGGACAAGTCCACCAACAAGGACCAGTCTATCACCATTGCTTCTGGCTCTGGTCTCTCTGAGAACGAGATTCAACAGATGGTTGAGGACTCTGAGAAGTACGCCGAGGCTGACAAGGAGCGCAAGGGTGCTATCGAGGCTGCCAACCGTGCTGACAGCGTCCTGAATGACACTGAGCGTGCTCTCAACGAGTATGCCGACAAGCTCGACAAGACCGAGGCTGACTCCATTAAGGAGAAGATCTCTTCTCTCCGCGAGTTTGTCGCCAAGAATCTCTCAGGTGAGGGCAATGCCACCGCTGCCGAGATCAAGGAGAAGACCGATGAACTCCAGGTTGCCAGCCTTAACCTCTTCGACAAGATGCACAAGGCCCGCGCCGAGAGCGGCGAGCAGTCCACTTCTGGCGAGCAGCAGTCCCAGGAGGGTGAGAAGAAGGACGAGAACAAGCCCTAAGCGACTTCAGCTCTCCGCGATGTAAAAAAAAAAAAGAACAAGAAACGAAAAATCTGTTGCAATGACTCAGGAGTGAGGGGTTGCGCGGCTTAGATCCCCTTTCTTCATGTATTCCACTGTACTCATATCCGCCCTGGCCGCATTTACACTTTTGTTTTTTTACCAATGTCCTTGATTCGGGGTTGGCGGAACAGGCGTTGGAGCTTTAAAACCTCTATTGAGATATCTTTGGTTTTTTTCTTTATTAACGCGAGATGATGGTACGGAAAGGGGGCAAGTGTTTGACTATTTGTACAATGACTTGCCTCTTGTAGGCAGACTATAATAACACATCCCCCCTCAATTGATGCTGTTCATGAACTCGGTGCTCTGCGTCTTGTGTGAAGTATCGCTACTCAGCAGCTGGATTAGCTTAGCCGTACGGGTTTCGGCGCGAGAAGCAGAGTAATGATTTTCTCCAGTTACGACATCCATGCCCATGCTGTATTGAGACTATTCACCCCATGCCAATGGATTGTCTTGGCCTTATTTGCGGCGCGCTTCTCATCAACGCCTCGGGAAGGATAAACGCCATTCAGCTCCATCATGGACCTTGCATGATTTAACCGTGGTTCATGGGGTTTAGGAATTTGGAAAGTGTCGTATAATGAACCGCGCATGTTGGGATCACGCAGCGGTAGTCGCTCGCCGGGGGTGGCGGGATCTGTGAAGAGAAGCTGCCGCGCTTCAATCTCGGCCGCCGAGATTAGGCGGACTTGAAAGTCGGATCTCTCGTACTGTGTGGTCCTCTTGCTGGACGACGAGGAAGGTGGTGAGGAGGGCGGGTGTGTAGTAGTAAGGAACCAACCACGGCGCTGGATAAGGCGCTGCTCGAGGACCTGGCGGAGGACGAAAATCAAGAGAGATACGATGGCGAGTATGATGGCGATGGCGAAAATGGCCGCTGGAGCTGCGTGGCGGAGCTGCAGCACTGCGGCGGGAGCTTGCCTTGCGATAGGCTGGCTATGGTCCATGATGGATTATCTGAAGCTTCAGAATGAATGAGCGCAGATTCAAGAAGAGATGTAGGTGTGTGTGACCAGAGGGCCTGCCTGACTAGGAGGCATCACGAAGACCCCATAGCAAAGGACGAGCATCAGACGAGGAGTAGATTAGGTATGGAAATATAGCCAGGCGAAAGCACAACATGGAGGCACAGGCGGTGAAAACAAACAGAGGATGTCATTTCAGATAAGCTGTGGAGTAGCCATGCCGAGAAGGCCTATCTCTCGCTGGAATGGAGGGATCCTAGGCGACTGGGAAACAAGGCAGGCACAAGGACTACACCAAGACACGGGCTAGCGAGAGACAGCGCTATTGGTAAAGGGAGGTATCTCGCGACCTCGAGGATTGTTTTGCGGTGATGTATTTGGACTATGATCTCCCGAAACCAAACCACCCCCTCTTCTGTTGCTGGGGAGCTGGTTTGGTTTCAGCGGCACCCTCTTCCTGCTTTGCGGGATCGGTAGCCTCGGGCGCCTTGTTAGGATAATCGACGTAATTCCATGCAACATCTAGGAAGATGGGCTTCATGGGTACGAGTGCCATCTTAGGAGGGAACTCGACAATGTGCGAGAGATTGACGCCTCCAGCAGGGTAATCATGCAGACTTTCGACCAGAGGTCGCTTGACGGCGTCTGCTAGGCTCAATTCGTTGTCCTTGCGCAGGCGGTCGATGTGAACAATAGCACGGTGACGCTGAAGCTCGCCATTGAGGAGATTTTGCAGAAACTCGACGGCTTCGGCCGAGACAGCCAGACTGAGGGCGATCTGGCTTGATGGCATCTCGGACCGGGGGATCTTGGACAGGGACTCTTCAACAAGTCCATCTGCATGGTTGATTAGAGCGAGAGCGCTGGCAGCTTTGCCCGTAATGGCGTACGAGCGGGCAATGGCGAGCGCCCTACAACCGTGATTAGACCTTGGTTCAAGGAACCGGGTAAAATGACTTACTTGAGCGCCTCAAAGTATTTAGTGTAGGCGTCGATTTGGCCGGCTAGTTCTTGATCGTTGGCCACGCCGGGCAGTTCCTTGATGGACTCAATGTTCTGAAGTGTTCCGTCGTACAGGGCAACCTTCTCCTTGAGCTTGGCCAGCTTCTTTCCTGCTGTCAGCTCCTTTTCTTGGTTGGCTGCCTCCTGGACTGCCTTGACCTTCTTCCCCACTGAGGAATCATACGCCTCTGGCGCGCCATCATGTTCCCCCGTCAAGACTCTGTTTCGGCCGATTCTCCAGCTTACTGTCTCAAAGTTAACGGCGGTGCGCGTAATTTGCAGACTCTGCATTCGGGGGTCGCCTTGCTCAACGCCTTCAGCCCTCATCTCATCGATTGCCTGCTTGGTAGCGTCAACAGCATCTTGGCTAAGCATTAGGATCTCATCGTAGGCAGCCGCCAGCTCATGAGGTTGCCGTCCTTTGGGTGATGCCAGATCTTCAGCGAGCCGTTCCTTTGCGGCGAGCACGGCGCCCCAAGCCATTGCGATCTGAGCATCTTCGATGTTAACTTCCCGAGAACGCCAAGTCAAAGTCTTAGGAGCGCCCTCGGCGCTAGCAATACCATCCCGAGCCTCTGCCTCCCCCGACTTGAGGATGCTGGAGTCAATCCGATTAATTTCTTGCACTAGATCGGCATCAGATTGAGGAAACGCTTTCCGAGCAATGATGGGGATCGGGACGGTTCGAGGAGTCTGCAGTTGGTATGCGGCATAGCGGATTGAGGGATCGATAGTCTCGGAAAGAAGTTCTTTGAAGAGGTCGCCGTTCGTGGCAGTTGCAAGAGCACTGTAGATGACCCGCGCCGTGGCATAGCTTCGCAAGCTGGGCTCCCAGTTCCGTTTCTCGAAATATGACGTGCCGTGAATCAGTGAAGAATATGCTTTGGCCTCGAGGATATCGGTTGGGGTAGCGCCGGAGATATCGGTTTGGACGAGGGCCTCAACAAGTGCATCGGCAGCTTGGGTGGCCTTGATGAGCCGGGAGCTAATGTGAGATCGGGCTCGGCCGGTGATGCCCTTCTTGTCGCTTGTATGGCCGGATTTCATGCTCATGGCCTGAGCCCAAGCGCGTTCGCTTGTCAGGAGGAGTAAATGAACATGTCTGGGGCGGTGGTTAGATGAGGTTGGAGCTGAAGCTCAGGTACTGCGCTGCATACTCATTGTTCTCAGCAACCTTCTCCGCCGTGACCTTGTCGTGCTCGTGGAACTTTCCGCGATTCTTGGTCACAATACCCAACTTCCTGCGGCAGCTTAGAAGACGTTTTGCCAGACTTCCGTGGTAAGTCGAGTAGTCGCCATAGAGGAGAGCCTGGTCGCGGCCCTGGACAACGAATTTGGTGATGTCCATAGCGGCGGCGGCGACGCAGGTGGTCGCAATTCGAGATGGGTCGATGCAAGCGCCACTACTGGGGCTTTAGAGTTACGTATCGAGCGGGCACGTCCAGGCTGAAGGCTCGTAGCTGACGGCTGAGGTCGCGATTCGAGGCGACAAAAGCTGGATAAGGCTTGACGTGGAGGTTTAGCGGGGGTTCAGCCTGTGCGTGGATGGCGGGGCACAAATTGGCAAAATTGCTAGTGGAGCGCTTGGAAGGCAGGCGAACAGCTTCTACGGTTGGAACCGCACCAAGCGGGACTTACATAAGCACGCGACCGCATCATAACGATTGATTTCATGATGGATTGGTGACAGGCACATGGCGGGCGGTGTTGACGGTTACCCCAATGTAGACAGAATATGCTGTCACCCGCACTGGTAGTTTTTCGAGCCCACGTGTAGAACTTGGACAATCTTGGGGTACCTACTGTAGATAGGTTCTCGCTTTCTAGAACCTGTCAGTCAATAAACTAGACTAGCCTCTGGTGGGATTGCGACCATGATTGGCATGGGCATACGTATGTGGGATATCGTGAGCATCATGACTGGAACGAAAGGATCGCCGAAGTAGCCGCAGCCGATATATTGCGCATGGTTGACGACCTATAAACGGGTGCCTGGGTAAAGTTGGGTGATTGCATCTTGTGTCTTGATCTCTAATGCCATGACACCACAATGTGCTCTGTCGTCCTTTGGACCAGCCAGCCTTGAAGCTATCTTGACATGTGTTGGATCCAGAGACTCATTGCTTCACCAATCTCAGGCCATTCTCATGATTGCCCCTCGGACCGATGCCGTGCGTGACTCCCCGCCCAATCTCACGCAGCCCAAGCCCACTCTGTCCCGATAACAGCAACCGTGTCTGGCGCCAGAAACAGGGTCGAGGGCTGGATAGTCAGACTTTAGGGGAAAAAGCCTCGAATGCTTCTTTGATCATGTGCTCCTGTTCGATGCAGATGCCCCGCAGAGGGCCCGCGCTGGGCGCCTCGGGCTAAGCCTGGACGAGTATAGTGCCGACCCTGCGAACTTCCAACTTCCATGAGAGCGTGACCGCAGCCTGCCTGCGAGTGAAAGTCACGCTTTGTCACGCGCCGACGGGAGGGACGTGCTTCCCCAAATCTAGGTACTTACGCTTCCTTAGACTTCACTGCACGACGCTTGTTCAACCTCGATTCTTTTTCACTCTCTTCCGACTCTCTTTTTCTTTCTTTTCCCCATTAAAGGATATGGTCAAGTGGCCTTCCGCCCGCCTGCGATACCAAGTTTCCCTACCCGCCTGCGCTTCACCCTCGTCATCCGTGGAGCCGGGGGCTTTGGCCTCTCGTCCCTTCTTCGCCCCTCGCCTCCGATAGCGAGCCCGCTTATCATCGCCCTGCTGCCTTCAACACCTCGAATCACCATCCACAACTACGGTTCGAGTTCGCGCTGGAACCTCTTCTACTTTTCTGCTCGCTGCCCAGCTGTTTCACGCTCCTCTCACTTTTCCTCCATCACCCACGCCGCAGCCACCCGACGGTGGATCATGTCATGAGAGCGGAAATTCTTCTCATGAACTTGACTCGCGAAACTCGTCTCTTGAACCGCATCCTCTACAGTACCGTCAGCCACCTACGGCCCTGGTGAAGAGATGGCTGCAAATGGTATGCTCCCCTTTCTCTAATCTGCTGCCTGAAGAGACTCGATCCTTCTGCGAGTGGCTCAGCCCTCACCTCGCATCATTCTACTTCTCTTTCATCTTCAGTCCTCACATCTGACTTTTCGTCCAAGGCCAGTCATCTCGCTCTGCAAACGCCGTTCCGTCATGGAACCCAGCTGCGTTGCTGCAGCCAAATCGTAGAACATCATCCAGTACAGATTTGGCCAGCTCTGCTCACAGACAGTTTTCGCCCTCCCACAATATCCAAAGGAGTTCACAGCCACCTCCCATGAACAACTCGGTTGTCTTTCAATTCTCAAGTCCAAACGATACCCCATCTGCCGGTCCCTCTAGTCGATCGTCTACTCCGGGAAGCAATTACGCCAACGGCCCCAACGGTGTGGGAGGTTTCATTGAGCGTATGAATAATGTCCAGCATCGCTCTTTTGTGCCCCAAGCCAAGCGGCGAAGGGTGGAGGACATGGAAGGCCCCCACGATGGTGCGACGGTACCGGTGCATGGCGGGGCCGGAATTTTGGGCGAGTACGTCAAGGAGAAGCGCAAAGAGGCTAACAGCTCAACTGCTTCGCCAGCCATGACAGTTGATCTCACCAGTGGTATTTTAGCCTCTCTCCCCGACGCCGGCTGGCTTTTGCTAACATGCCTAGGCAACGACGATGAGGATGTGGTTGTGCAAGATCCTCGTGATGAGGAGGTCTGCTATGGTATGATCAAGGCGTCCTTGGGCTGCAGCCGGGTCCCTTCCCCGAAGCCAGGTATGCAAAGCCTCTGGGGCCCAGGTTACCAGCCTGGAATCAAGGTTGTGCTCAAGAGACAGGTGGGCGATACGTCGTTCAAAATACAAGCATACGACCACACACGGCAGATCATTGGTCTCGTTGAAGCCTCAAGTGCCCGTGCTGTTGCTCCTCTCATCGACTCAAATATTCACTTGAGAACAGAATGCCGGATCCCCCCTCAGCCAAAGCGACCCGGCGAGGAGCCTGGCCAGCCAACCTCTCGGTCCTACACTCTCGACATTGTCATGTATGGCCCAGCCAAGTATGCGCGAAATGTAGGCGCACATTTGACCAAATATGGCCAGAAGCTGCTGGCTCCAGCTCTTGTTCAAAAGGGCATTCGCGTGCAAAATCCTCACGTCCTCGAATATCGTCCTCCTGCCCCGAAATCCTATCCTTCTACCGCCTCGTCCACCGATGGACAAGCAAGTCCTTTCACCAGCACACTTACCAACCGGACCGTTGAGGAGATTCGTTCAGAAGTTATGGGCGTGTTCGACTCTCTTACGCGAAACGAGGATTTGCCGGAAATGAACCCTGATGCAAGAATTCTCACCCCTCTGCTTAAGCACCAGAAGCAAGGATTGTTCTTCATGATGACCAGGGAAAAGCCCCGAGAAGCTCATGCTCTGGAGAAGACTATGGTGTCCTTCTGGCAGGATAAGAGGGGCCCAGCCGGACAAAAGCTGTTCTTCAATGTCATTACTGGGCAGACCCAGGCCAGGCCGCCAGCAGAAACCCGAGGAGGAATTCTTGCGGACATGATGGGTCTTGGCAAGACGCTGAGTATTCTCTCGCTGATTACAGCTTCCGTCGACGCTGCCCATCAGTGGGAGCGGCAGGCACCCGTTCAGCCCGAAGCGCCAGAACAAAAGCCGACAAGACACGAAGTTCTTGTTCCTCAGCCAAGCCTCGCCTTGACACCCTTGATGAGAAACGCCAAGTCTACTTTACTCGTCTGCCCCCTAAGCACCGTGACCAACTGGGAGGAACAGATCAAGCAGCACATTCAACCTGGATCTCTCAACTATCATATCTATCATGGACCGAACAGAATCAAAGACCCCGAGAGGCTTGCCGCATTCGATCTTGTCATCACAACATACGGTTCCGTCTCGAACGAACTCAGCTCTCGCAGGAAAAAGAAAGAAGGATTGTATCCTTTAGAGCAGCTTGGCTGGTTTCGAATCGTGTTGGATGAAGCCCACATGATCCGTGAACACACGACTCTTCAGTTCAAAGCCATATGCCGGCTCCAGGCTGACAGACGCTGGGCAGTCACCGGCACACCAGTGCAGAATCGGCTGGATGATCTCGCGGCTCTGCTAGCCTTCCTCCGCCTTCATCCGTTCCATGACCGAACCAAGTTTCTACGATACATCGTGGAGCCTTTCAAGGCGTGCGATCCCGAGATTGTCCCAAAGCTGCGAATCCTTGTGGACACCATCACGTTACGCCGACTCAAGGACAAGATCAACCTACCTCCTCGAGAGGACCTCGTGGTGAAACTTGATTTCAGCCCCGAGGAACGTAGCATCTACGAGTTGTTCGCAAAGAACGCTCAGGATCGAGTCAAGGTGCTTGCTGGAACCAATAACGGAAAGGCACTTGGTGGCAACACCTATATCCACATCCTCAAAGCTATCCTCCGACTCAGGCTTCTCTGCGCGCACGGTAAAGACTTGCTCAACGATGCTGATTTAGACGCGTTACAGGGAATGTCGGCGGAAATGGCTATCGATATCGATGATGACGACGACGAGGATGACAAGCCGGCGCTGTCGGACCAGAAAGCGCATGAAATGTTCACATTGATGCAAGAGACCAACAACGATGCTTGCATCGAATGTAGCAGAAAGCTCGGTTCAACTGAGAGCTCCAATATCGAAGCAGAAGGCCAGGACGACATCCTTGGTTTTATGACGCCTTGCTTCCACGTCATCTGCCGATCTTGCATCAAGACATTTAAGGAACGGGTGAGATCCTTGCTGGCACCGGGCGAGACGTGCGGGTACTGTCCAGTATGCAACGCCTATGTGAAGCATGCATTTGTCCAGCTTCACCGTAGGGAGGTGGACGCGGAACACGACGGTCCGGCCAAGTCCAAGTCGCGGAGCACTGTTAAGAACTTCGACAAGTATGACGGCCCGCACACCAAGACTCGAGCTCTGATAGAGGATCTTCTCAAATCGAAGGCAGCTAGTGAAGCTAATCCGTCTGAGCCACCATTCAAGTCAGTCGTCTTCTCCGGCTGGACGTCGCATCTGGACCTCATCGAGCTCGCTCTCAACGCCGCTGGCATCACCTTCACGAGACTGGACGGTAGCATGAGTCGCACACTCAGAACAGCAGCCATGGACAAATTCCGGGAGGATAACTCGGTGCATGTCATCCTGGTCTCCATCATGGCTGGCGGCTTGGGCCTTAACCTGACAGCCGGCAACAGTGTGTACGTGATGGAGCCGCAGTACAACCCAGCGGCCGAGGCGCAGGCTGTTGACCGTGTACACCGTTTGGGACAGAATCGGCCTGTCCGCACTGTTCGATACATCATGCGAGACAGTTTCGAGGAGAAGATGCTCGAGCTTCAGGAGAAGAAGATGAAGCTTGCGAGCCTCAGCATGGACGGCCAGAGCAAGAGCCTGGATAAGGCAGAGGCGGCGAGGCAAAAGTTGATGGATCTACGAAGTCTGTTCAAATGAGTGATGACATTCTCACTTGCACGATGATAGGGAAAGACGGTTGATTGCTTGCTGCATTGGCCGGGAGTTTTGGGGTGTGTTGCTTTTCGGTTTTTCTACTTCTCTCTGCTCACTGATGGTGAGCCGGTTGGGGCTCATATATAGCATTTACTCTGGAGCGCAAGCACGCAGGCATATGGATCGCGTCGTATGTTATTGGGCAGGGGCATTACACCTGGCTCTCACGAGAGGTTTCTTCGCATCGGGACAAGGGTTTGGGCTGGGCTGGGCTGGCATGAGCGTTGAACAGATTCTGATACCACAAAATACAGTTCTGGGGGTTTGCGCATGGCGGCGTACTTTTGTCGATGATCGGGATTTTCCTTATGGGCATGAGCATCCAAGCTAATGAGATAGCTATAGACGGCGCATGTTTCAAGGCGTACTTGAACCCAGATAAACTGTTCCCAGGATGATATGTAACCAGCACTAATTCAGAGGTGGTATCTAACTCTCACAATGGACCTGATCTTCCAACCCCTATAACGCCAAAGCTCGTGTCCCCCCATGTTTTTGGTTTCACTGCCTTCCAAGTGATTGCCGTCTCTTACCGTCAGGCGGTCATCATTCAAGCTGATTCGTCCTCGTGCCGCGGACCTGCGTACTCTGTTCCCTGATTTGCAGTGCTCAACCTCGCGCAGAGGCTCAACAGCACGACCGTCTCGGTAGCAGCATAGTGGTTGAGCGCGTCAAGCAGGATCTGTAAGTGTCGACTAAAATTACCCTCCCACTTGCGGATGATCTCAAAGAGGTTATCAATGCGGGCATCGGCGTCGCTAGCAGTAGCGGAGATGGTTGAGGAATCGTGGTTGGCTGACGTCGAGCCGCGCTGGGCGGCTCTAGTGACCTGAAAGCGCTTCCACTGATCGGCGGTCATGGTAGAGGGCCTAGTTGCGCCGGAGAGGTCCGGGTCGGACTTTTCGAGCTCGCGGGTCAGCCAGTTGGTATAGGCGGCGAAAATGGTGCAGGTCTGCATGAGCTTGGAGTGGATCTAAGGACGTGGTTAGATATGTTTCGAGTTCCGAGACCTCTGAAGAGAGAGGTATACTTACTCTTAATAACTTGCTGTTGGTGAGCATACACTCTTTGAGACAGGTATCCAGAAAGTCGACATGGTCCTGCATGAGCTCGTCGACAGTTCGAGTGGATGCCCCTGAGCTGGACGGCCCTGTAGCCTCGTCTTTGGTCTTGAGACGCGACATGAATTTGCTCCAGTTTGGCTCTATGACCTCGGCTGTGCAAAAATAGAGCAGCTGCTGGACAAAGACCAGCATGCGTGCGCGGAGCGTCCACACGCGGCGTTTCCAGATCTCAAGATTACGCAACGCGCCCTTGTGCGCCCAACTTATGCCGCGAGTCTGTGTCTGCCAAGTGCTGGAGAGCTGAGACTCGAGGTAGCGGAGAGAAAGAAGGTAGCGAAAAAGGGCCTGGTAGCGCCAGACGGTCTTGCGACTGATGACGAGGGAGACAGGAAAGGGGACAGAATAGTCGAGTTGTAGTGAAGTGAAGCCGACGGCATTCTTGTCGTTCTCGATTGGTTGGTTGGCAAGCGGCTGCAGCGCCTCGCCTTGCTCAATGCCGGTGATATTAACAACTCGCTGCAGAGCTTTTGTGAGGGTAATTTCATTCATCTCCACCTTGACATCCTCCTTGAAGGGGTCAAGAGAAACGAGGGTTCCAGGCTGGCGTAGGACCAGGTCTAGCAAGGATTGTAGCTTGCCGGTGTTAACAGCCTTGACGGGCTTGCGAAGCTCTGAAGCACCCAGCTCGAGGAAATACGAGAAGTAGTCTGAAGGGTCGAGGAAGAAGTAGTGCTTGAGCGAGCGCAGGCGCGCAGGTAGGGCGTGCGTCGTGAGCAATAGCTGCATGAGAGACTCGTTGGCGTGGGCATACGCATTGTTGACGTTCTCGAGGAACCGATTGTCATCGAACGAGGCTGGCACGTCCTTGACCACCTTGCTGACATCGACACCTCCGCACTCGCGGACGACATTCAAGTACTTTCCGGCCAACAAAACCTTGCCCTTGACACCCTCGAGCTGCGGCGGGACGTCGTGGTCCCGGATGGTGTATCTTCGTTCCCAATACTCGTCGGTATAGTCTTGCTCCAATCTCTCACGGCGAATGCTCTTCTGCTCTTTGATGAGAAACTCTGCATGGGGATCATGAATGCCGCCATGATGAAGCCACTCATTGAGCATGACCATGTAAGGCTTGCTCGCGTCGCGTAATAGGGTCGTCAACAGAGCCCGGGCTGCTGGGTCTCCTGACAACGATTCTAAGCGCTTTGTAATCAACCCAAGAACAACTCCGCCCTTGCAGATTTTCTTTCCTGTCATATTGCCCGGTACAAGCTCCCCTCCATCCCGTAGGGTTTCCAAGATGTTCTCGAAGTCATCTGCACTATCCTCGGACTCGTCCGTCTCTTCATCTAGTAGAGCGTTCTTCTTGAGCAGTTCGTGAGCGAGGGAGTACAGCTGAAGCATCATTTGACTGGTAGACATAGTGTGGATGTTGAGAACATGCACAGTGAATGTGTCGCTGGTGAGGAACTGCGTCTCAAGCTGGGCGATCATGACCAGATAGTCCTGTAGAAACTTGCGTATTGACGCGCAAAGAGCGTGGTTCACGGCGCCAAACTCCTCGCGGCTCTGGACATCGACGAAAGCCTCCAGGGCACAGTAATAGGTGGCCATCCTGAGCATTGACTGTGTCAGGTCCTGCAAGCTAGGATCGAGACCGGGGAGGGTCCTGAAGCTTGGCCCGGACAGTCTATCTCTCTCTTCGTTAGGGTTATATCCCTTGGCAAATCTGATGTACTGTCCTTCGTATCCCATGAAAACAAAGAGGAGGTCTTCTACTATGGCGGCTTCCTGCAGCTCGAGGCTGAGCTCGCCCAGTGGCTTCGGCTGAGGGGCTTGCGGGACGGTCGATGCGAGAGGAGGGATGGATATTCGAGAGGCTAGAGGCGCCGTGGTATGCGGCAGGAGGCTTGCTTCGGGATTCCATGGCGCTTTATGCAGAATCAGTCTTTGGTCTCGTTGTAGGTGACTGATGTCCAGCAGAGGGTGGTGATACCTTGGGGAGTCTCGGCTCTCGAGTCCCGCTGTCGCGGCTCGGGTGCCTTGTGCTTGGGCGCTTCTGATGCATTCCTGCTCTCAGAGGGACCTCTGCGCCGGTGAGCCCTCTCTGGGCTTGTTGTTCGAGGCACTACGCGCTCGAGATGGGCCTCAAAGGTCCGCTCAGTGACCCTCCGCTCCTCATAACGACGCTCCTCGACATTCCGGCTGCTTGGTCTTGGGTTCCCTGAAGCGGTACGCTTGTGGACACCGGGGAAACTGCCCGGGCGAGGCGACGGCCCCTTGTTAGACTCGGAGCGCTCGCTCTTGAAGCTATTGGCGTGGGTTGCGGAAACGCGGGGCCGCTCGTCGCGGTGCTCGCTGGCGCTTGCTCGGCCCGATGCTCTTGGTGCACCAGATGACATGATTCAGCCGGCCTACATCTGAAAAGAAGCTCCCCCGCCAAAGTTTCCCAGCGCCTGGATTCAGAAGATTGGTCTGAGACTTGTGGTTGCGGTTGCGGGCTGTGGCTGGACGTTTCGAGGTTGAGGTGTTGATAGTAGGTGGGTAGGTACCCAGGGAACTGGTCGACTGGGGGAAGCTGTAAGTGTGTCTGCCCAATTGCGCGACGTGACGTGGGGTTGTTTCCAGTCGCGTCGGCATAAATTGACAGACATTAGAGGGCTTATATACATACCACGTAAATAAAATTTGAAAGAAAAAGAGAAAAAAAAAAATGTTCCCCGTTGCCTCAATCAGGTTGTTATTATACATGATTCATATTTCTTACATCCTCCTCATGAGTGGAAGGAATGCTTCTCACGAAGAATAGGCCGCCCCTCAAGTCCTGAGGTTGGCCTTGTGGCGGTGAAAGTGTGGCTTTGGCAAACTCCCATCCACTAAAAAACAGGTGCCTTACAAGCCGTCCCTACCATGGAAGTGCAGCGCGGCTACGTAGGCGGAGTGCTTGCCTGGCTAAGAGAGTGCTGCTCCAAACTCCACCAGAGCTTCGCATCCCCATCAACCATCGCCTTCTCCCTCAGCCTTCTCAATTCTCCCCATCTTTGGCTCCCACACCAGTGCTTTTACTCTTCGGCGCAACACCAATCTTCCACGTCGACTTCACCAGCACCGTTCACCCGCCTCATACCCAACCCTCTGCCCGATTCGCCGCCCTCTCGAGCTCTCAACGACACAACAAAACCGCCAACATGTTTATGGCAAGATCTGAATATGGCATGTTGACCCTGTTTCTGCTGCTGTCGCCCTTCTCGAGCCCTTTTCCGCTTCGCTCTTAGCAGCTACTTCACTCGACTCGGGACTTGGCTAATCTGTGTACCAGACCGGGGAATCAACACCTTCTCCCCCGAAGGCCGTCTCTTCCAGGTCGAGTACTCCCTCGAGGCTATCAAGCTGGGTTCTACGGCCATCGGCGTCGCCACCTCCGAAGGTGTCATTCTCGGTGTTGAGAAGCGAGTCACCTCGACCCTCCTCGAGACCTCATCTGTCGAGAAAATCGTCGAGATCGACCGACACATCGGCTGTGCCATGTCCGGCCTCCAGGCCGACGCCCGCTCCATGGTTGAGCACGCCCGCGTCGAGTGCCAGTCCCACGCCTTCAACTACAACGAGCCTCTCCGTGTCGAGAGCTGCACCCAGGCCATCTGCGACCTGGCCTTGCGCTTTGGCGAAGGTGCCGACGGCGAGGAGACCATCATGAGCCGTCCTTTTGGCGTCGCCCTGCTCATTGCTGGTTTTGACGAGGACGGCCCCCAGCTGTTCCATGCTGAGCCCAGCGGTACCTTTTACCGCTACGATGCCAAGGCCATTGGCTCTGGCTCCGAGGGTGCCCAGGCCGAGCTGCAAAATGAATACCACAAGGTGAGCTTCTCCACGTAGCTAGCCCTCTCTCCAGCAGTAGCTGACCAACACTCTTCTCCCCACAGTCCTTGACCCTCACAGACGCAGAGACCCTCGTTCTCAAGACACTGAAGCAGGTGATGGAGGAGAAATTAGACGCCAAGAATGTGCAGCTGGCCAGCGTAACCCGGGAGAAGGGTTTCAGAATATACACAGACGAAGAGATGGCCACCGTCGTAGAGCGCCTGCCTGCTAACTAAGGCGGACGATTATTGATGAACAGAAACCACGAATAGACAAAGAAACTTGACTTTTGAGCATTCGGATTGGCGTGCAACCACTAGTTACTGTGGTGTTTCGTAGGCAAAGGCGCCCGTAGCCTCTCGGGGGCTGCGATTGTGTATCATTAATTTATAGGTACTCACCAACTGACTACGCCCAGCATCTGAATCCCACTCATCCCGTAAAACACATATGTTCCCCTCCTTTCACATCATCACGAATTGGAGCTATCTAGTGTGGTATAAAACAAGAAGTCATAAAAATCGCCACTGTCTTTCCGTGCCTCCATCTTTTGTCCAATACAGCTCTTCTATATATCTGACGCCTAACCGTCATCTTTCAGTTCAAGAACCTCAAGGTCTCGCTCAACACCCAACAAGCCTAGCGCGTACGATGCCCGTTCCGACTTTGCTACCACAATACGTCGATCTTCGTTGGGCTCCAGCTCGTGGATGACCCGGTCGATGCGCCGCGGGTTCTGCCAGACCGATACCGGTACCGAGCCGGTGTCGGCAGCGCGAACGTAGGGAGCGCCGTGGCCGAGCTGCGCTGCTTTAATCCAAGATGATTCACAACCATCAGCAATCCGTCTCGCCGACTGCCAGCCTGTCAGTCGCGCAATATCACGCAGGCGCCGCACGACCCAATGTCGTTGTGCTTCGTCTTGGTACTACGGGCAACAATTAGCATCAAGTCGCGGTGCCGCTCAATAGGAAAGGATGTATATGCATACCTCAATAGCTGCCACAAACAGGCAAAAGCAGCTCTCGATAAACGCCGCGCTGACAAGAGTGGTAATCTCTGTTACTTGGGAGCAGTCGTCCGACAGGCCCGCCGCCACTCGTCCCAGTTTGTTTGAGTATGGTCCCGTCTGTCGTGCCGATAGCCCAGCTGCCTGCATCGCCGCGGGGGGCATGGAGGGATGCGTCCGGAAGAGGTGGATCATGCCCATGTAATAATTCATCCAGATCCCAGCGACCGAGAATGTCCGGTATTGCATCGTCATTCCAAACGGTGAGTCTCTCTTGTCCGAGTATTCTGGTCTCAGTGGCTGGAACTCTGGTCCTAAGCTGTTTTCAAACACTTCAAATCCATGCTTGATCGCCTCCCACTCCTGAAGAGCAGTCTGGAAGCTAACGTCGGGGTCATCGTCCTCAGTAGCATCACTCTGAGGGGATGAGCCAGTTGGGGGAGTGAATCCTCTTGGGACTTTGAAGTTCCCATGAGTGGGCACGATACCAGGGAACGCAGGCGGCGAGCCACTTGGAGCTCCAGGAGAGGGTCCCTTGGAGCGGCTTGCTTTTCGTTTTCGCGATACGTCTTTGGAGGCAAATTCTGAGAGGCGCCCAAGTAAGAGAATGAGATGGTCATACGTTCCATATCTGTTATCTAACAGTTAGCTTGATAACTATTAATATATGAACAGGTAGGCTCACATGGCTTCCAGCTTCGAGACTGGTGCCCGAGGCGGACACTGAGACCAAAACTCATATTCCATGCTAAATGTGTTAGCTATGCCACTACAGATGATGGGATAACTCACAATAGCTTGGTGCCTCCAAGCATGCTCTGATAGACATCCATTTTACAGTACCACCAATACAAATCCCGCACATTCTCGTACTGTTCAATGTCTCTGTCAGTCACCGGGTCACCAGATGAGTCGATATGTTGCGCTTCGCCGAGACCGTAATCATCTGGGGTAGTACCGTGGCCCGAGAGCTTGTAAAGTAAGTTGTAGTCAAGATCGTTGAGTTCACTTTGCGATGTCACCCGAAAACCGGGGAAAAAGCTATCCATCTGGTTTTGGTTTTGAGCATCCCTTTCTGCTTGCTTCAATCGCTTCACTGGAAGATATCTTCGTGACATCTCCCTCAGGGGTATCTCACGAAACAAGATTCTAGCACCGAACAGATGGTTGCACCATTTTGTGTGGTCCGACGACCAAACCTCGAAGTAGGCTAATAAGAGGGTTGCTGCGACTGTTGCAGGTTGTGTCCGCCTCAGAGGGGTGTTGACGTTTCTGGCTATCCTCCGGATTGCCAGGTGGTAGTGCTTCATCGCAGCCGTGGCTGGCATTCTCTGTAATTTGGCTATCTGCAAGGCAGCCAAAGCAAGCATTGAGTGAAGAAGTGCGGGATGGTTCAACGATATGACAGGAAAGGTATCTTGGCCATGGTCAGTTGTAGATAAAGATATATGCAGCACAATACTTACAGCTCCAGAGGTTATTGGCTCCTTTTGGGGTGGGATCAAACGAGTTCTCTCCGGTGTGGTCGAAAGGATGCCTCTCATACAAAGACATGCTCGGTCCGGTAACCTGAATGAAATGCATAAAGATAGACAACATTCTAGGGTCTTTGAGTTCTGATATGCGGGCTGTGGCCGTATAGTCCGACAGTATGTTGCATTGGGCAAAGGTAGAAAAGGCTCGAACTCTGGTGCCGTTCAAGTCCCATGTTCCATTGAACTGTTTCATCACTGGTCCAAGAACCTCTCGAGGATCTCGGGTTTCATCGTCCGATTCGCCCATTGACGCATCGTCCTCTGGCAAGTCGTAATCAAGGGCAGAATCCGGTACTGGTCTTCGCATCTCGACTCGTTCTCTCTTGACACTGACAGGACTCGGTTGGTTACCACTTGCATATGATTCACTGATTTGTCCGTTGGTTGGAGGGCCGAAATGGGTTGGGTGAAGATCTTGTGAAATCCGAGCGTATTCTGTACGGTGTTCCGCAGATGGTGGCGGCGGCGGCGGCATCATGCTACTGGGCTGGTGATATGGATGCGGGACTGCAGGCGCATTAAAATCATATGCGCCGGGTGGGATAGGACTCTGTCCGTGGACATAATGTCCGTAGGGTGCATTTGGATGTCCATGGTAGTTGAAAGAGGGAGGCTTGGGGGCGATGATAGGCAGCGGGCCTTGAGACGAAGTTTTTGCTTGCAAATGTCCGACGAGATGGGAGGATCCGGGGGGGTATAAAGCAGGTCCATACGGGCCGCCCTGTATCGCACCCATTGGATCCTTGAAGACAACCCGCTGACTATAACCCTCACATTGGCGCTTGGATTTGATACAATTATTGCACGTCGGTCTACCCTCGTCGCACTTGATGCGCCGCTTGCGACAAGCTAGTGGAGGGAGGTTTGTTAGCAATGCAAGTCTGTGGCCAGAAAATAGAAATTGGGGCAAGGCTTCGGGAACTCACTTAGACAACCGGTTTTTGTTCTCTTGCGTACATTGTTCCTTTTGCGATCTGGGTCATCTTTACCATCCTCTTGTTGGTTCAAGACCGCAGAGGCCTTTTGGGCAGTGGATGCGGATGCCGTTCCAGAGTCGCGATCCATGATGGGGGGCGACTGAATGTTATAGATTGCACTAGTTCTCGATCCACGTAGTTCTCTGTAATTGTCGACTTCACATGGCGGTTGCTATCTGTCAAGGTCGGATCCAAAGCTTCAGTCCGAGCTGAAACTGTTTGAGACGCACCGGTTATACAGATGAGAGACTGGCGAAAGACTGGGACTAGATTGCCTCAATCGATAGAAGACAGGGCCAATTCGAACGAACGGGAACCAGACGACAGTGTGGGACGGGAGACGGCCAAGGGGGGGCAAATGGAGAAGAAGAGTGTCCAGAAATGTGACTCGGGAAGTTCAACGGGCTAGAGGTGACGGGAGAGCGCATATAATAGCATCGAGTAACGGGGAGGAAACCAGGTGGTTGTGCTTGAAAGCGCGGGAGGACGAGGAAGAAGAACGAGACAACAGCCAAGGGCCTGGGACTGTCTTCTATAAGGAAGCTTCTGGAGGCAAGTGCTAGAGCAACTGAAACATGCTGGTGTAACTCGAGAATCGGCGGTTTGCCAGTCAAGCTCGGTGCCGGAGCGAGGAGAAGCTCTTCGTGTGAAGTCTGGCCAGCGACAGGGACAGCAGCAAGGGTGGGTGACGATCTTGTGCTCAGTGTTTTGTCTTGTCCGTCTGTTGTTGATCGAACCGCCTTGTCGTCTGTCCAGTCCGTGTGTCTAGGCCGGCTTTCTTGTCTCTGATATTTTAGTTATCTCTGTCTCTTGTGTCTCTCTCTTTCTCGCTCTCGCTCCCTTTCTCTCATCGCCAAGAAATACGGGTCTCTGCTTCTACCGCATGCCGGGAGGAGGGGCCCGGTCAGTAATGTAAGTGACCTCTAGTAAGGCCCAACTGACCCAAGTTTGCAAAGCGACTGGTAAGAGAGAAACGAGAAAGGGCCGAGAAAGGGCAGAGAAAGGGCAGCACGCGCCCGGGTCCTAAGGGCGGTACTGTACCCGCCGCCTGTAGCTAGCGGGATGTTGGGATGTGTGGAGATGAAGGCGGTGGTTTTTGCCGTGTACTGTGGGGGGGCTTCCGGCGATGGTGATGGTGATGGCGTCCCAAATGGGCAAGGTACACAGTGTCAAGCCAGGCGTCGGATAGGCTCAAGCCAACGAAAGTCTGGTTGGTAAGCAAGGCGTATTGGAACGACAGAAAACAGGGTTCTGATGTGAAGACAAGGTCGATATGATAATAAGGACGAGATGAGAAAGAAGAGGAAAATCAGGAAAGACGAGGTGGTGTGGAAGGGGTAAAGGCCGGCTTTCCAAACCAGGCTCGACAAAACCTCAGAGGCAGGAAAGAACAGAAGGGTGCGGACCTACCTAGGTAGGTAGGTAAGTATCTACCTGTCCCAGTTTCTTCTTTCTTTACCGCCTAGAGGCTTCAAAAATCAAGATGGCCGAGCCTGTCCGGTGAGGGGAGAAGGAAGCAGGCAATGGGTGTCACTGGAGGGTAGGTAAAGTGGCAGGTAGGTATGGGATTCGGGCCCAGGCGTGAAGCTTCTCTCGGTCGTAGATTGGTGATGAGGTTGAAGGGCAGAAGAAAGAAGTGAGCTTGAGGCACAGCAAAGAGAGAATCCTACCCTTCTAGGTTTTCTCCTCCCCTCTGGCAATTGCAGCATCCGAGGTACACAAAGTCCCGGAGAGTCGATAGTGGGCTAACGTCCATCAGATCTACGCTCCGTGTCCACCTAGGCCCAGCTGCCATAGTCGAGTACTTCCAGATAGCCCGCGATAAGTCCAGCCCAGCAGCAATTAATTACACCCGCTCCGGGGTGCAATCCGCTCTGGTCCAATCCCATCAGTCACAAAATGCCACTATTATCCAACCAAGACGATTCTCCGAATCACGAGGCCAGCAAAGAGTACCATCGGATGGGAAATCCAGATACAGTATGGACAAAGACATGGGATAGCTTCAAAAAACAACTGAAAAGACGCAGCGGCTTGGCAATCCACAGGCGCTAGAGCCAAGGCACTAAGTCCACCGCCGCTCGCCTTAGCACGACTCCAAGCTTCCAAGAGACAGGTACCACGGCTCAACAGCCCCAGAATGCCGCTCATCCCTAACTAGGAGTGGGTTCCCCATGCAGTGCAGAGACCCTCGTGTCTAAAACCCTGGCAGGTTACAGTACTAGAGCACCCTATCGTCAAGGCCGCGGATCAAGACCCCGAGGTATCCGTGTCCGTTTTTCGACGGAGAGGGGGCCATGTGCAAGATCTATCGTGCTTTTCTCTCCCTGCCAACTAGAGATCCGTCTCAGATCATGGCATAAGGCGACTCACGTACTCTCTGGAAAGTCCTTGGTGACTCCCTCGAAGCCATCATCAAACCCTCCTGGCACGTAACAAACACTGTAAGTTGGCGGTTGCTGTCAACAACCACGGCAAGCTCAACGCCGCCACGTCCAAGCGTGACAATCCCGGGGGCGTTGTCTGGCCCAACCTTAACCCGACCATGCCGATCTCCATTCGCCCACCCAGGGCCCGGCATCTCAAACCCGGGCTTCTAATTCAGGCTACTGTATGTATGCTGGTGCCCTTGATTCACCTCCAGGTATGTCCCCGCATCGGGAGGTACCTAGAGCCTCCCCTCTTCTTGTTCTTGTTGCTCTTCTCTCACGCGCACTCGCGCCGTTTCATCATCAAGAAACCAATGCAATGCAGCCACAAGCACCAATTTCAAGCCCCATCGACGAGCGCGACACCCCTTTCTTCATTTTCTCTTTTGCTCGCAGACACAGTGTCTTTGTGGGTTCTTGTTATGGCAATTCCAGCCCTAAATAAGGCTCGATACGGACTGGGCTTATCCCCGCCGCTCCCACCACACCACACCACCAAGTCTTCGACCACCCCTGAATCTTGCTTTCCTCCACAGTACTGTACGGTATCCTCAAGCTGATCTTAATGCCCATCCATTGCCCAAGACGTGGCGAATGGTTTTTCGTAAAACAAGGATTTCTGCATTTCTCGGAAGCATCTTGACCGAGCTCTTGCCTCTAGCCTCCACCTCCGTTCGGGCCCTTCTCGGACGGGTCCCCTTCCCGCCCGCCGGAGCCTCCGAACGGCTGCCAAAACCTTATTAGCAACCTCCTCCGTGTGTCACACCAAACACCAGTTCAGTTCTCCGCCTCTTGTCTCCTCCGCCGTCACAGCCGATATCAACCACAGCTGGTTCCGGTAGGCAGTGAAGTAGCTAATATCTGAGCCCGGGGTCCTCTCTTCTCACCATCTTGTGGCGGTTAGGCGTGTGTTCCCTACTGGTTCATCCTCCACGCCAACTACCCGCCATCCATCGCAATTGATTTCTGTATGTGCGGCTGTTGTAACCAACGTGTGCATGCGCCCTTATCATCGCGCCAGACGCCACGGCTTGATACAACGACCCGCTAGGAGCACTTGTGCCACGCAAACATCATCACAGTGTTGCACATCCCTCGTTTCTGGAGCTGCCCAGATCCTTTGAGCGCATGTCATGACTGTTGCACTCAACGTGCGACCTCAGCGGACACACTCACTGCATTTTGCGTAACTCGACTCATCGAGCTCAGTACACGCTAGTGGAATATTATGGTGCCAGTCGTGAACTGATGCCTTTGTTCCTGACTTGAATGGCTATGAAAAATCCTAGGTAAACAATTAAAGAAAATGACCATAAAATAGCGAGAACCTACTTTACTCCATAGTTAAGATTTTACTAGCCTCTACTTAACTCTTACCTCTCTTGATGAGAATCTTTATGTGTTTGGAAAGGGACAGGCAGAGTATTTTAGTCGGTTCCCTGCCTGATCTCGAGGCCGTGAAGGGGTAGCGCAGCTTCTTAATCCCAACCCGGCCTTGTCCGTCATTGGAAACATATCCTGGCAAGCCACCATGCTGTGAGCCTTGCCTGGGAGTGCCATATCGGTCTTCCTTTGATGCAGCATCCCACTGCCGATTATTCCATCTCGACTGAACTCGAGAGTCCTCGATGGACGGCATGGGGACATGTCTTAGACTCTCTCAGCAGTGGTCCGTCCGGAGAAGGGGTTCCTTTGCTAAGTTTCGGTTGTACAGGTGGTTCTGAATAACGTTGTAGCAAATCATTTCCTTTGGAGGCCTGCCAGTAGGTATACTTGTGCCCCGTGATATGTGTGTATGTTTCACGGGTACGAGCCCTGGTCTAAGAGGAGTCCTGCAAAGCAGCCACGGCATCCTTCGTGCTGGTAAGTAGAGAGTAGTCGCCAATGAATCAGCAACCAGACCCCAATTCTGCAACATGAAATTCCCTTCATTGCATAGCGTAACTTGCTTAAAGCCCATTGTTTTAACCGCCATGTCACGACGAACGGTGCCCTGTTGTCGACTGTCAGAGACTTCCTGGCTTGCTTCAGAAACGTCCTGTGAAATCCGCGCTCCCGCGGATGTGTCTAGATGACTTGTAGACTTCATATAAACGACGCCACCGCCGTGTAATCGATACGGTCTCCAGATAGGAATCGAACTTAGACCCCGTGTTCAGACGAAGCGCCAGAAACATGGCTACTAGCGCCAAGTCAGCCCAAAGCCCGGATTTGTGCATCAGGCGGGTACCCTCCGTTTCTCGGGTATCGGTACCGCTTCATGTCGAGGTTAACCAGGCTTCCAGTAACTTGTCTAAGCTTGCGGGTTTCACCGCGATCGAGTTCAGATCGCTCGGCGCTCGTGATCGTCTCCTGAGCCCCATCGCTTGAAGTTTCACCTTTCAGCAGCTTCCCCTTCTACTTGATGTCGTATTTCCAGCTAGGAGTAAGTCCCTACACAAGCCCGCTGTCCTCAATGGCACAATCATGCGGTTCGTCGCATTGCATTAGGTGTCCACTGCACGAGAAGGTGTGACGAACTCTGGGAAACCGGCCATTCTTTGACAAGAAATCAACAAAACCTTGTCATAATCAGGGCCAAGACGGTCCAAGGCATAAAATGTCCTGTGCCCGTATTGTGCTTTGTCTGGGAGAGCCATTTTAGTTAGGATTGCAGCAGCATAGCGGCTTGTCATCCCTCCAGGCGGAAAAGCAATTGTCTCTCTAACGTTTTTTCGTTCTCTACCCAGTCCGGTACGGTTGCTCATGTGTATGATATTGTCTCTGAAATAGCAGTCATGGCTCGGAACAATACCTCGCCATGCACAGAATTGTTTAAGCTCATTGCTCAATATGAGAGAGTCGTCATGAAGCTCTCTTGGGTGACACCTCAGAAGAACCTTTGGGGGCTATAGATTTGGTCCGGTGTTGTATCGCTCAGAAACTCAGATAGTATGTGTCAACTAAATGAATGATGCGCGCTGGCTCCCTTCTGAAAGGCTTGATCGTGCGCAAATAAAGCTTGTGCCTCACAGGTTAGAGTTTGATGAGAAAGGCAAGTCCGCCTTGGACAACAAGTTGGTTCCAGGGGGTTGGGCTACCAAAGACTCGGGCCAAGTGTAGCGAAGTACGGAATAAAAAAAATACATATATACCTAGGTATCGAAGTAAGCCAAAGCTATTCTAAATTGGTTTAAATGGTAGATATAAGTCGTAATTACATGGTTCTTGTGATGTTACTAATGACAGCACGTATGTTTGTTTGCATTGCTGCTCACCTGGGTCGGTGAGGTCGGTGAAGTCGGTGAGGTGCACGGGCCTCTAGTTACCTACCTAGGTAGGTCAATCCTAGAAATTTCAGGTACGTACCCTACTGTACCTACTCAGCGTAGAAAAATTGAATCTCAAAAAAAAATCCCAACTACTCTAGGTACCGTACGTCGCAACACAAACATAGCCAACAATCAAAATGTTTGCGGTTCCAGGATGGTCTGTCTCGGCAGACAGTCTCAAGGCTGAAACTGCCTCCGCCAACAATAGCGCTCCGGGCACAAAGGCCAAAAAACGCAAGCGCAACAATGCCGCCACTGCTTCGGAAAACGTCACACCCTCTACGGTCGCTGATCTATGGGAGTCGGTCATCGAAGGCAAAAAGACAGACGTCCCCGAACCTAACCAGTCTGCTAAGCGGCAGAAGAAGGAGGGGAAGGGGAAGGGGAAGCGCGATGGAGATGAGCAGCATCAGGGCGACAAGTTGGGTGAGCAGGACAGCGAGGCCCAGCCCAAGCGCAAAAAGGACAAGAAGGACAAGAAGCAGAAACAAACGCCAAAGCCAGCCGAAGGAAAGGCGGCCAGTAATGGAGATCCCGTTACCTCATCAGCGAAAAAAGATGCCATCACCAAGGCGCCCCCTCTACCTCCTGCTCCCCCCAAGCTCACCCCCCTTCAAGCTTCCATGAGAGAGAAGCTCATCTCAGCTCGTTTCCGACACCTCAACGAGACGCTCTATACGCGCCCCTCCGAAGAGGCGTATCAGCTCTTCCAGGACTCTCCCGAGATGTTTGACGAGTATCACGAAGGCTTTCGTCGCCAGGTCAAAGTCTGGCCTGAGAATCCTGTCGACAGCTTTCTCAAAGACATTCGCGCGCGTGGGAAGGTTCGCCATCCGAGTAAAAGCAAACCCGGGGCCCCTCCTACACCTCTCTCCAAGACACCGCTGCCCCGGACTCAACAGGACTGCACCATTGCTGATCTTGGGTGCGGTGATGCACGCCTTGCTGAGGCTCTTCAAGCTGATGGCAAGAAACTCCGCGTCAACATCAAGAGCTTCGACCTCCAAAGCCCCAGTTCTCTTGTCACCAAGGCCGACATTGCCAATCTACCTCTGGCTGACGGCTCTGTGAACGTCGCTGTCTTCTGCCTCGCCCTGATGGGCACAAACTGGGTCGACTTTGTCGAGGAGGCATATCGCATTCTCCACTGGAAGGGCGAGCTCTGGGTGGCCGAGATCAAGAGCCGCTTCAGTCCCATCCGGAACAAGAATGCCCCTGTCACCCACAGCGTTGGCAATCGCAAGAAGACCGCAGTCGCTGGCAAAAAGGGCAAGGGTAAGGGCAACGACGACACCAACGACGAGGATTTGGCTGTTGAGGTGGATGGTGCGGAGGACCATCGCCGAGAGACGGATGTGTCAGCCTTTGTGGAAGTTTTGAAGTCGCGAGGTTTTGTGCTCCAGGGAGATCGAGAGGCGGTCGATCTGTCCAACAGGATGTTCGTCAAGATGCATTTCATCAAGGGCGCATCGCCAACGAAGGGAAAGGGCGTTGAGGCTCAGGAGGCTCCCAAGGGAAAGAGGGGTATTATCCGCCGGATAGACCCCGTGGACGACGAGCCAGAGGTTGATGAGTCTTCCATCTTGAAGCCATGTGTCTACAAAATTCGATGAAATAGAAACCAGGGGGGCCAAGTTTTAGGGGTTATGGGTGTTTTCCGGAAAGACATATTGTACATGATTTAATTACAGTGAGGAATACCCAGTCAAAAGATATCGTGCAATTTGTTACTTCGTGATTGGCGTACGATTCTCGTATCTTGTTCTCTCAAGTACTATACCGCAGAGCAAAAAGGTTGCACATGCAACCCCTTGCCCCAGGTGTGCACTTGGATTTTCTCTATCCGCCCATCGCAGCGGGCTCCGAATAGCCCACATCTATTATTATTTCTCCCTAGGCCCAAGATAATGTCGTTCTTTTCCATCCTATTCCCATGCCTTTCCATGCTGGTAGTGACGCTCTGAAAAATGCCCGAGCTCGAGTAAATTTTTAGAAGAAGATCAAACTGGCAGCCACATCTGCGTTGCCGTCTGCTGCCTGGAGGGCCTGGATAGCCTGCTCCCTGGTAGCACCCATCGACACAAGACTTTCGATGGCCTGCGGTGAAATTTCTATCCTCGGGGCAGCGGGCTGAGCCGGGGGTGCGGTCGAGACAGCTGGAGCAGCTGGAGCGGATACGGGCGGGTTGGGCTGAGGAGAGACGACTGAAGGCGGTTGTTGCTGCTCGCCGGGGGGGAGAACGGCCCCTGAGCGTTGTCCAATGGATGTACCATCAGGACCGGGTAGAGTCGGCTCCTGAACAACTGCTGCCTCCTCCTCTTTGGGAATCTCAGCCTCGCCCAGGAAAGGCACCTCTTCGCCTTGAATGATCAGCTTGTCTTTGGCCAAGTCAATGCTAGCCTGATATCGCTTAAGCATGTCAAGACCGAGCAACAGGTCTACTGACTTGCCCTCCATGACGGTGAAACTGCAAGGCAAGAAAAGATTCCCAATCTTGATCTGGGCCGAATGGACGCGGCCGATGATATTGGCTGTTCCCACACCACGGGCGACGCCAGCAAACCTGGTATCAACAAGCCGCATAATTCCGCATGCCTCGGCGCAAGCAGGAGACATGATGGTGGCTTGGGCGCCGGAATCAACCAACGCCTTGACTTGGTGGCCATTGACCTCTACATCGACATAGAGCATATGCACTCGTCCAAAAACTAGGTGAGCATAGTCAGCGATCCAGGCCTCATGTCTTATTGCATCGTGTCAACTTGCCCTCGGGGTTGTGTTCCATAGCATTTTGCAAATTCTCCATGACTCTCTCTTGACGGATCATCTCCTCGATCTTCCTCTGGTTCTCGACGTTGAAGGGATCATCATTCAATCTCTCAATCTCCCGTTGCCGCTCCAGGCGTTCTCGCTGTTCTCGATCCTGGCTATCGTGAAATATCTGCGCGAAACGAGCTGGGTTGTCTACTGCTGCGGCTAGTTCTGGGTGCTGTCTCTGGAGCTGCTGCCTCAACGCGGGTTGGCCCAGGATCTGAAGGCGAATGAGCTCGGGATCCTGTTCGTTGCCCTCTCGTCTCCGAGGCTGAGGGCGCGGGGCTTGCTCAGGCACGCCGGTGCTGCCTCGCATATCTCGGACGTGCACAGCCAGCATCTCTCCGTCTGTGATCTGCAGTTGCTCCATTGTTTGGGTATCGTCAGAAATTAGACGGCCGTTATGGTAGATATGTTGTGACGTCGGAGGGATGGTTGATTCTGCCTGGATAGACTCTCGAAGTGTAGCCAACGTCATGTCGGGGAAGATTTCGAGTGTGAGCAGGCTATCCTGCTCCCCAGCTCGAGGGTTGAATATATTGAGGGTAATGCGCCTGTTTGCCGACTGCTGTTAGAATCTCCATACATAGATGGAAGTATAGGTGAGTGAACCTACATTGTCGTGAACCTTCTGGGTTCGGTCCTTGTGATGGTGTCCCGGGTAAGTGGAGTCGGCGATTTTAGCTATGATATGTGGTGGAATCGGACAGAAGACGTCAGAGACCTGAAATCGTGGCTGGTTTGTGAGATGCTTCTGCTGGACGAACGTGTCTAACAGAGCCCAGGCAGCCAAGATGACAGCGCGGATATCGTGAAGAGAGAGGCGGCGGAGGCTTGTGGGCTTGGGGCAGTGAGGAGGATCGGGTAGGTGTTGCTGGGGTTGGATGAGGAAAAAAAAAGTTGAGAGTTTTGCGGAGGTTGGTTGGTTTGTTCGGACGGAGATCAGATGGAGATAGAGGTGCAGATGCAGATGGAGCTGGGCTTGGCCGGGGGAAGCTGGATGAGGTTCTACCTGGAGAGGTTGTGAG
>JAADYS010000299.1:0-46313 GCA_012931995.1 Fusarium albosuccineum | reverse complement strand
GGAACGCCCTGCTAGGGTCGGTTCAATATCAGTATCCCGCTATGCCCTTGTATATAAGCGCGGTAAGGCGCTCTTCCTGGGCATTACTAAATCTCCATAGATATGGTGCAACCTTTCTAGGCTGGGTCTTTGCTGCAATGTCCAACACTCATCTTAGCCAGTTACTTGGCCTTGGCTCGATGCTTGCCGTCGGCGCCACGAGTCAGCTTCTGGGACACACTCTGCGCACTTGGAAACCTCCGTTTCCACTCATGGTTGTCACCTTTTTCTTCACAGCGATCGGACAGGCCTATAATGATACCCATTCCAACACATTCGTAGCCAAGACCAAGGGTGCATATCGCTGGCTGGCTGTTGTCCACGCTTCATATATGGGCGGTTGTCTTGTCGGTCCTTTTGTGGCTACGGGAATTGCATCCGCCGGTCAGGTTTCCAAGTGGTACTTTTTCTACCTTTTTGCTGTGGGCGTTTGTGTCATCAATTTGGCGTTGATCTGCTGGGCATTCCGCGATACTCTCGTAGTCAGCAAGAAAGTTCCCTCGGAGACAGAGGCATCGAGGAACAAGGACGCCGTCAAACTGATCAAGTCGACGTTGAGCCATCGCAGTGTGTGGCTATTGAGCATGTACTACTTTTTTTACGTTGGTTCCCAAATCACCATCAACGGCTGGGTGGTCGAGTACCTCGTTCAAGTTAGAGATGGGAACTTGGCGCAGATGGGGTTCATTCCGGCAGCGTTCAATGGTGGATGTCTTCTTGGGAGACTTCTGCTAGCTGAACCCACCTATCGACTGGGTGAACGGCGAATGGTCTTCCTCTATTGCCTGATTGCAATCGGTCTGCAGCTCATCTTCTGGCTGTAAGTTAACCAACCAAGTCAAAACATTGCTAATGTGACCAGGGTCCCTAATATTATTGCCGCTGCTGTCGCCGTGAGCTTTCTCGGTTTTGTCACAGGCCCTCTCTTTGCTACAGTGAGTGCTCAATCTCAAACAAGACATTGCTAACTGGTCAGGGTATTTCCCTCGGTACGAAGCTATTTCCTCGCGAGATACATGCAACGGCTTTGGGCTATGTGTTTGTCTTTGCGCAGATGGGAGGCGCATTCTTCCCCATTGTCACTGGCGTGGTAGCCGCTCGCGTCGGTGTAAGCGTGCTACAGCCCTTCCTTGTGGGCATTCTGGCTGGTGTCACCATTAGCTGGCTTTTGGTGCCGCGGCCCAAGTCATTGCCGAACGATACGCTTCACCAGGAGTAGGACAGAGTAATTGGGTATATTTTGCTATTGTGTTGGTATAGGTCCAAGGGTAGCTATGTAGCGGAGATTGTCGAGTCGTACTGGAGCTCAACGAGCGGCCCTTTCATCATATAGTTCCCGAAGAATACGCTCCTTCTTGGCCACATCTTCCACACCGCTTCTGTCGTTGAACACTTCGTCCATCTCCTCCAGCGTCTTGCCGTTGGTCTCGGGCACACAGAACCAAACCCAAACAAAGGACAAGAGACAAAACACGGCAAAGAAAACGTACGCCCCGAAGCCCGTCTCACGCACGAGCGGAGGCGTGATAAGCCCAATAATAAAATTATTGATCCAGTCTTTTTGGTCAGTTTGTGTCGTGAATAAGTAGGTAGAGAAGGAAACTTACTTGAGCACGTGGAGATGGCGACGCCCTTGGCACGCAGACTCGAGGGAAACACCTCTGATGGCATGGCCCAAGGAACGGGTCCCCAGGAAGCGCCAAAAGCCAGCATGTAGAACAGCAGGAAAGCAACGCTCGTCCACCCCTCGGCCGTGTGACTCGGCCAGTCGTCTGAGAACTTTCCTACGAGCGCAGCAATGATGACGTGCGGCACAAACATGAAGAAACTGCCAATAAGCAAGATACTCCTGCGACCAAATCGATCAAGTGTCCAAAGACTAGAAAAGACGCCAACCAGCTGTGTGACGTTGAGGACACCTGACATGATGAGCTGCATGTCAAAGTCCAGACCCATGGTGCCAAAGAGGGTCGGTGAGTAGTACTACAAAAACCAGTTAGTTCACGTTCACTTCTCGATACGGTATACTTACGATCAAAGCATTGATGCCCACGAATTGTTGGAAGAACATGAGGAGGACACCAACGAGAGTGCGACGCCAGCAGCCCGGTTTGAGACAATCAGTCCAGCTCACAAACTCGAGTTTCAATCTGCCTGCGGCGTCGGTGCGCTGCGTCAGCTCAGGATGCCGTTCCTTCAAAACGCCAGCCTGGAATCGCGCCTCGGCAATAATGTCCATCCACTCTCGCTGGACTCGGGGATCTGTCTCTGGGAGGGATCGCAGCTTGGCGAGGTTGGTCAGGGCTTCGTCTTCCCGATCCTTGGAGGCTAGCCAACGGGGTGAATACGGAAGAAGGATAGCTCCGAATCCTAGGAAGAGACCAGGGAGGATCTGTAGAAGGAAGGGGAGCTGCCAGGACCAGTGGTTAGAGATGTCCTTGGTGCCATAAGTGATCCAAAAGGCGATAACAATTCCGGCTACAATTGACAACTCCTCAAAGACCAAGAGAGAACCACGAATCTCTGGAGGAGAAATCTCCGAGATGTAAAGGGGAACCACCATGGAGAGCCTAAGCGGTTAGCGAGGTCAGAATGATAGACAGTAAACTTACTGTCCAATGCCGATACCGCCGATGAACCGACCAACAACAAGCATGGCATAATTGACGGCCGACGTTTGTAGGGCCGAGCCAATAGTAAAGATAACCACAGCAACCATAATCGACCGTTTTCGCGAGATCCAGTCGGCAATCCAGCCTTGGTTGAGGGCTCCGATGAACGCTCCAAGCGTGATCATGGCCGTCATCAGGCCTTTCTTGAAGCCGGCGCCGGGTGCATCGTCAGAGACTTCTGGGAATCGATCAAGAAAGTGGTCCATGACCAGAGTCACGCTAATGACGCCCTGGTCGTAGCCAAAAAGAAGACCGCCAATGGCCGAGAATGCAGCACACAGCGAGACATAGTGAGAGGCAAAGAGGCCACGAAATCCTGCAACGGTTAGCTATGGGGAGCATCTCCATGACAGATGGCACATACCAGGCGGGCCATATGGCTCGACTGTCATGCTCATGCCGACATGCTCCTCGGTAGGGACGCCATAGTCGTCAAGCTTGTCCGATGGCTCAAGTTGTTTAACCATGTTTGCGTGATTGCGTGAGTCTGTGAGGTGAGGTGAGGGGGAGTTGAGTGATGCATTCGATGTGCATGCGTCTTTTATACTTCTTCGGTTGCTCGCTTCCGCGACGTTCTGCGGCAACATCCTTCTCCATCCCATCAACCAATAATCACCAAGAGATTACTGTCTCCATACATCGTGGGGAAATTCTGGGGTCTGGGGTATTCTGGAGTGCGCGAGTCAGGTTCTCCTCTCTCTTGTGGCATGCTTGTCACGTTAGCGGTTGGAGAAGAGCCAGGGTTGAGCTCCATCTCGTGCGGAGGACGCTCGATGCGCCAATTCGGGCCTTTTTCCGGCATGTCGTCATACGACAGACTGCCCAACCTGAGGGGTTGGGCGAGCCATGTTGGAGGCTATTCCCCGCCCCCGCAGCCGTCCGTCTTGGAGTTGATTTTCGTTTAGATGCAGTACGCAGGACTCCAAGACGATTTCTATCCGGTAGACATGAGGACGTTCGAGAAGTTTCGCTACCAGGTGGCCTCGGCAGTCCCAAGACCCACTCCACTTGTTCTTCTGCCAGGGTCAAGAAATTGTGCTGTTGCTGCAGATCACCCGTACTCGAGATCGGAGTGGTCCTTGCGGCCAATCTGGTAGTAGTTTACATGGAGAAACTTGCTGATCGAAAAAGGTATCGCCCGGCGGCGCGAACTCGAAATAGATAGATGTCTCACTTCGCGGATCCGCTCGACCAAGGATATCTAGTGGAGTTTAAACAGTCGAGCAGCAACGTCGCACGACACTTTCATGGAGCATGGGCTCTCCATTGCTGTCTACATTTGGGTTCTGGCCTTGGCTTTTCGGCGAGGCCGTGGGGCTAGATCGGGAACAAAGGTAAGAGTGCTTACAACAGCCTAAGCATTGATCCGGCTTGAGGGAATTTTATACATCCGACAGCTCGGTGTGAGTGCGAGTCAAGGCATCGACTGGGTACGGAAGACTACGCTGCCGGGCTCGACATCATAGCCATGATTAAGTTATCTTGGTCCGTGTATAATAAGCTAGGCCCGGCGGAATTAGTGGTCATTATCCTACGAGAACGGTAATTCAGTCGTATTAGTGCCCTCCGCTGTTCGAAGTATAAACCTGCACTCTTTCTGATGGCAAATGGCTGAGTACAAGGTATTCTGTAAAGGGTGCGACAATTATTTCTATCATACACAGCTCCTGGGCATGCAGAATTTCTCTAAAACCCGAAACTTCCAGTTCGAAACTGTTCTGTGTAGCCAAAGCATACAGACAATTCAGTTCAGGACATGTTGCTCCCCAGATTTCAATCTCCTCAGATACGGCTAGAACAGTGCATTGTCTCCACAAGAGAATGCACCCCGGATCTGACTTGTCTCATCCGCAAAGATATCGATCAGTTCCGTGATTGAAGACCACAGCCCTGCCGCGTTGAGAAAAAGCGACATGATAATGAGAAAGACGTTGACACACGTCAGCGATGCCTTCTTCCAGTTGGAAAATTTGACGTCCCAGTTAAGAAACAGCCAGAAAATGGCACTGAACCCAAAAGTAAACCAAGAAATCGTCGTTGCCGAGGCAATAGCCAGAATAGAGTCGAAAACAGGGATCGCATTAGAAATAACAAAGCAGAGTGCCCAGAAGGAGGTCACAGTGCCCATCCAGATGGACCAAGACTTGAAACTATTGTCTGTCATCTGATGCGCCGCGTTGATAGCCTTCATGACTTCCACGTAGATGTATTTCCCGGCGGTGTGTCCAAATGCGAGACCGGTTGAGAAGATTGTCGGTAGAATGATGCCATACGCAATTTGAGCGGGGACCTGAGGTGCCGAGCCGAATGCTGGAGATGTTGTGTAGTCGCCGGCGAGGCAATAAATGACCACTGCAACGAGTGTGAAGAAGGCAATGGAACAAACTTCCAACCAAGCAAGTGCAAAGTTGTAGTCTCTCTTTGGGTCAACCATCTCAGCCATGAAAGACACAAAGTTGATGTTGGCAGAGTACGTATAAGTGATTTTTAGGGCAGCATTCAGCCGCTTGCGAAAGTCGGGATAGGCCACGAGCACAATCTCTTTATCCCAGCCAGACGGAGCGTTGGCGGGGTCCGCAACGCCGAGACTTATGATGACGATTAAAGCGGCAGCCACCGCTCCGATGCAGCAAGGAATACCCGTCTGCGAGACAAACCTTGCCGTTCGAGGAACACAAAGTACCCAGCACCCGAGGCAGCTAATACCAATGAACCCAACGGTACACAGAGCATGGGTACTGATCGTGTTGAAAGCGATCGATATCGTGACACAGGTTGCTGCGCTGGTCATGATAATTTGGATCAAAAGACCGATGCCTGCCACAAGTTCAAAACGTCTGCCGCCAACCACTTTGGCCATTTCCACCACATTGACAACGTGAGGGTAGCGGTGGTAGAATTGACCCAGTTCATATGCCGTATACCAGGTCAGACAACCTACTCCAGCGACTGCAATGATACCAGGGATAAGTCCCAGATCACGGAGAACGCCGGGAAGGGACAGAAATCCAAGACCGATTTGGTTGGTCAAAAGAACCAGGACGGTATCCCAGCGGCCCATTGTTCTGTAGTTTTTCCCGCCGTCGCCACCGAAACCGTTGGCCGTTACAGTTGCCGTGTCCATGTGGTCTACCTGGCCCATCTTTTCATGGCTGCTAGTCTTGGTCGAGTTTTGGCCCTGGCTCGAGGGGTAGATGTCTTGCTTTGGGTGCTCCATAGCTGCGTTGTCTGACCAAGAGACGCTTCTCGTGACTTCAGCGGTGTTTCTTTAGCCGACGTGTCCGTTCGATATTAATAGAAATGAGTAAGATACAAGAAATGATTCGGCTATTAAAAAAGACCAATGCAGATGCCGCTGTAGATAGAGCAGCTTGAGGGTGAAGACGAGATGCCTAGACTCGGGTGACCCGGGTTGGCTATATACTCCAGGTTATAAATGGGGCATAGTAACATGTAACTCCATCGATCTGGCCACAATAGACCTACGAGAGCATCCGTATACTCCGGGGATCCAGTTGATCCTCAGAATCAGGCCTTGGCAACCCTTCTTAGACTCCATTTTGGAGTCGAATGGAGTTCCGGGAAACTGAGGACATGGTTCTCCATGGGGTGTTACTGGGGAAGTTTGATTGACCCGTAGGTCGGTCTCCAGTAACAAGTCGTATGAGGCATGTCTTGCACCGGACTTCTTGGCTCTTGAGTTAGAAGGTGATGCTTCATAGCCGATTACAATTCAAACCATCAGATGTCCTCGGCTATAGCCAGTACTTTAGTGTAAACGAAGATGCTCACTGTATAGCATACCCCAATTGTCAAGTGCTTGCTTCGCCAATGAGTGGGTCGATTGGCAAGGCCCACAGCCGCGGATAACTGGTTTCCGCGGCAGAGTTCACCGCGGGAAGCATAGGCCGTTTACGATATTGCCCCATTAGGTACTTGCCTTGACGAGCCAAAGAGTCCAAGTCTTGATGGTTTTCATTATAAAACTCATGTCTAACTCTACTAACGAATACCCAGTCCAGTGCCGATAGCGCCTCTATGCTATAGCCCCATATTCTATAGCCCCAATAGCCCAAGTTCAGTTATTTTTACATCTAATGCGTTATACCCATGCCCTCTTGCTGCTAAATCTTCTTTTTGAACCTGCGCAAAGCTCGGTGGCGGTTCCTCTTCAGGCGGTTGAATCCAGTCTTCATGCCCTGCTCCTCTCTCATCACTCGGCGTCAACAACGTAACTGCCTGAGACCCCGACGCGTCAAACTTCTCACCCGCAATCTCAACACACATTTTCCATAGCAGCCGATGAGATTGTCGAATATTATAGGTTGTAAAGGTCGGGTGCAACGAAAAGTGGCCATGGAGTCGCGTGTCTGAATAGACACTACCAGGTGGGCCGACACGCAGGTTGCTCAACCGCCCAACATCAATAGGCGGCGATTCATCCGCGCAGGGAATAAAAACTTCTTTTCTTTGGTCTCTGATTGCCCTCATACAACGTAGGTCCACCTCGTAACTCTCGTGCAAGTTGTGGGGAGACGGCGACCTCTCGAAAACGATGTCCGTATCGGTAGCGACTTGGACAGAAAGCGATGATAGCTTGATCTTTTGGGGAATGTCTCTGATGGAATCGCTTGTACGATTCCAGTCTGGTATAACCCGAAGCCTGAATGGCACAGGATTAGGATTGCTGAGTTGAAGAAGCCGCGGGGCGTCGAGTTGGAGGTTGAATGCGAACTCTGGGACACTAGCCGTGCTCAAAGACTGTTTCATCTTCTGGGAAAGTGACAGTTTCGCATCTTCCATCCCAGGAACTAAGCGATATGATGAGACCGAACCAGAGTAGATCGACCGCTTCAGCTCAAAGTCGATGATGGGAGGCTTGGGGCTCATATTTGTGACTCTAAAGGGCACTCTAGCCGATACGGTCTCAGTATTCCCCTTTCGTGAGACCTTCAGAGTAGCTTGAAGGAAGTACTCAATAAAGGCTTCATTTCGTCTGAAATTGTCCAGTTTGAATGTTGACGGTAGGATATGGTCTCTTGTGTCGAAGGGCACATAGGTGTCGACCTTGGTATTACAGTCCAAATGTTGTGGGTCGACGTATTGCGGGATAGTCATGACGAACGGCCAGACGTGCTCGTCGCCGGTAATGTGCAGAGGTCCTTCGAATATCGTTCGTGCGTGCTTGGTGGATATCAGGTTGAACGGTGCTCGGTGATTTGTGTCGTTGAGTCTGGTCTGTATTCTTCCACACATTCGGAGCGAGACCGACGAGCTCGGGCTCACTGTGTGGCTTGTGCGGTACACATACCCCATGATCGTGTCGCCGGGCGCATATTCAACCCGCGAGTTTTCGAGGCGAATCCCCAACGCTGGCTTGCACAGCTCAACTGCTTGAGGCATTTTAATCGGTATATTTGTTGGGTTTGAGTTGTAAAAGATCAAGTGACGATCATAGGTCCACAATGTACAAGTTTTCAGCGTGTAGCAGACTGTGGCTAGTGCTGAGGCGCAGCTGATTCATCGAGATCTGGCCAGTCAGAACAGGATCCATAACAGGGATTGATCTTGTTGAGTTGGGACATGGCTGTCATGGCAACTGTGAATGATCGACAGCCCAATAGCCTCTCATTGTGCAGCTGCGCGTGACTGTTCATTGCTACGCAGCTGAAAAGTCAAAAATTAGGCAACTATGTTGGCATTGGTTATGATGTGTTAAAATACTGTGTTCTTTGGTGTTGTGGAAGCTGGATGATAAGCAGAAGAGATAGTGGATGATCGACTACAGGGTCGAAAGGAGGCAAGGGAAAACAAGCATTGCGTCAACTATTTAGATGCTTGAAACGTGAGTTATGTTAACTTTTAACGATTTGTGTGCCATGCTATCATGCCATAGCTATGAAAACAATCAGAAAGTCCAAGAGGATGTCAGGTGAGAGCGTTTATCATTCAGAACTGTGGCTAGTAGCAATCAAGTGTTAGTTCTAATATAAGATGGCATGGCTAGCGTTTGCATAGGGGCGTCTAACACCTTGCCCCTGCCATGCATATTCTTCGATACCTCAGCGAACTCTGCCTCAGGTATTAATCCAGACCCCGCCCTACGCATACAAATACCAGCGGTTGTCTAGAATGCGGAAGGCCAGTCTTTCATTCTCATCTTGTTATTTTTTATTTACTTGTTCAAACTCTCATATCATCATCAGCAGCTTTCAATTACCTGCCTACAATGCCCAACAGTTTATTTAAAACCGAAGTCTCCAAATTGGCCAAATTATCCAATGTTCAAGGCGGCCTCCCTCCCATCATGCGAGGACTCCCGGTTCTGGCCATCATGGCCGGAGAAGCCGTGGCTAAAGCGACAGATGGACGCAATTTGATTGAGGAACGGATTCTGGGAGCGGATGAAGTGGTTGCGCTAGCTAGTCCAAAGCAAGTGACTAAACCAAGCGTGGAGTGGGCGAGGCCGGGTGTAAGGATGATGTGTCAAAAGTGCGATCAGGGAAAGAGTTTTTCGTCGCCGGGCTTCGGAATTGATGTGGTTCAAAGGAAAAGTGGCGTTGGCGGCGATTGAGTAGCCGCAAAAGGGCTGATCAGACGGTGACTGTGTTAATACCCCATATAGCACTCTCTACTCTTTTGTCTAATTCTCAATTTGCCCACCCAAGGCCTTCACTACTCGTAATGTGCAAAGGCTTAGTTTCTAGCCAGCTTTCCTGTCTTTTGGGAACAGGCTGGAAAGTGTCGGCTCAAAATACTTGAACATGGTGTAATGGGTCTCGTTATCAAGCTCATGAAGTGTGCAGTGAGGCAACCGCTGTGCCATGTATCGAATCATGGCAATCGGGGCATTTCCGTCCTCTTTTCCGTGCCAAATGTGGACTTGATCAAACTTGACGTCTTCAAATCTAAACCCCCAGTCCTGTGACGAGAGGAGTTTCGCCTCATAGACGACCGCATCGGCTCCCTGGCGAAATGGCTCATCTATTATAACTTTCGACAGGGCTTCGATACGCTGAGAATGCTTCTTTGGGTTAGACGCCGACTGCTTTTTGTCTTGTTCGTCCAGCCATTTTCCAAGTCGTCTTGTTACGGGGCCAGTTGATACAAGCCATTTCAGCGAATGGACCAAGACCTGAAGCACCGTTTTGAGTACAGTTGGACAGCTATTCGCCATTCTACTCATTATTCGACGCATCAAGGACATTTGGTGTGCTCCTGCAGCCCATGGGGGGCCACTTGCAAAGAGTACAACGCCGGTAAGCATACTCGGCAGTGTGTGTGCACACGCCAGAGCAAAAGGGCCACCGCCAGAAGCCCCAAGAACGGCAAATTTGGGGAGATTTATGCCTTCCGAAAAGGCCCGGACATCATTTGGCCAGTCCAGGATTTGACGATTGATCTGAGGAGAGGATAGCCCAAAGCCGGGCCGATCAAGCGCAAGTAAACGGATGTCATTGAGACGAGCCATGTTATGAAGGGCCTCGGCCTCAAGTCTCGAGGACGGGTATCCATGGAAGTAGAGTAAAGGTTTTCCATTTGGATTGCCATATTCGGCGAACCCCAATGCACGACCGTCTGGTAACGTGAAAGTCTGTTGCCCACGGTCTGTTGCAAATGCTCGTACCCATGGCTGGGTGGTGAGGGGCCTCCATTTTGGCCGGAGGACTGACATTGTAAACAGAGGAAAAGATTCGAATGAAATGGAATGTAGTTGGATGATTTCTAACCCAGTCGAACAGTCGCATTTTATTGAATTCGTGATGCGCAAGGGTCGGCTTACGGGGTACGGTATACGGGATACGACGGATCTTCGCCAATCACAACGGTCGCTTAGATCAAGTGGCTTGCCGCAAGATGATGGCGTCCAATTAGCGTGTCGAACGGAACTGCGGTCATCTGCTTTAGACTCGGTTCCAACTGGTCACTCACAGGGAGCGAAGCCAATCATGAACCGTACCCCGGTTCGCCCATCCATCTTAAGCGTAAGGTGTAAACAGAATTCCACCCAAATGTGGAGGCTGTCTGATAGTGGTCTAGCAGTGGGTCTAGGGTCGTCGGGTAAATTGCTTGGCGTCAGACCGATCCGTTTGATCTTATCGCCGGATGAAAGTCTGAGGGAATAAGACAGGCTCTATGGTCTCCTAAATGACTGCAGCTCTGATACACTGCCTGAATGATATCAAGGGCTTAACAAGGCGGCTTTGGTGCTGTTTCTGGGACTTGAAGAGGCAGTTTAGTGGCTAGAACAATGCTCGGGTGAAATCAAGCTATTCCATCTGTCTGCGGCAAGAAAAGCTAAATCAGAAGTTCAAGCTATTCCATCCGGTTTGACGTTACTATATCCGTCAACCTTACCAATCAGCAGACTCGAAAAATCTAAACTCATTGCATTTGACAAGGCATCGGGTGTCCCCAATTTCACTGAGAAGTAAATTATCTAGAATTAACTTCAATTTACGTAAAGGTAAAGCATTCCATGGGTAGGTAGACAGGTAGGTGTGTTCATGTTATAATTACCCTACATCTGCATTCGGCGCACACAAATAGTCCAAAATATTACACTAAAATCACGACGAACGTATGCTTATCGTTAGACAAGGAATGACTACTGCATAAGCTCTACTATTGGCGGTGCCTCGCCGAGATCATTCTAATGCGAGACACCTTAGTAGTATCAGCAGCATAGTGAAGCCTCGGTCTGTGACTGCAAAGCAGCTCATGCAAAATGGAAAATGACGCAGAAGACCATGACAATTGCCCGATGTTTCGACTAGAGATGGGGTCACCCTTGAGGCTTAGTAGCTAGTATTGCCCGAGGAATCACAGACGCGATAGTTCCGTTACACTTGGAGCCTATAAATCCCGGCTCAACCGTTTCGTCACGTAATGGCTTCTCCACGATATCAATGCTATCGCCAAGATATCCACCGCAGTATTAGCTCTGGGGATTGTCGATGATAACATCGTTGTGGGCGAGCTGGACTGGAGAATGGGACAAACGTTGAGAAGATGTCGTACTAGAGCGACCTGCTTCAGCCATAGTTATCGGGAGAGCCCAACGGTCTGGAGCCCAACGACTGATCCCGTCAACGCGGATGTAGGCCGGCAAGGCGCCATCATCTGTGGCCCGGTACCGCGGCTAGAGATCCGTGAAAGTAGTCAGACTGCTTCTCCATCATCTCATCCGGCTCCCTTTGTCACCAAGGGAATCCCCCGTGGGGCGTCAAGAGTCTGGCGATTCCGACTAATGATAATACCTCGGTGTAATGCTCTCCACAGAATACGTGAAACAGGACTCCCACACCGATGGACTGCGAGGACCTGTAAAATCCGTATTGTTCGACGGATAATGAAAACCCGATCTCGCCGTCAGATGCCTGTCTGGTGATGGAGGCACTAGAAGCAGGGACCTTTATATGTGGGTATTTATGGGGATCAACGTGTGGTGCTCTGGAGGCGAGCCACAATAGGGGAATTGGTTAGTCATAGTAATCCCATCTGCCAAGACAAAAAACAAGGCGCTGCCTGAATCGATGGGGTAATCTGTATTCAGCGACAATATGTAACAGAGGGCGCTGAGTTGAATCAATCTGGCAGGTGAAACACCCCGGTTTTATCCCGATGGCAGAGCGCCGAATTCAGAGACGCTGCCACGCGCAACGGACGTCGTCCATTCAGAGTTGAACCGATACGGCTTTAGACTCGGCAGTACGGTGCCGACAATGAGGCTGTTTCAACACCCGACGGCCCGGCACTGACGTAAATCCCGGCGAGGCCGACGCCAAGGCCACCACCGAGCAGAGCCAAGCTACCGCCTCACGTTGATTTTGCTTCGGACATTTCGCAGCTGCCTCGTCGAGTGAAACGAACAAGTGGAGTGCTCCGAGAACTGTGCACTCTCGTCTTGTTCCGAGTGGCTCGGATCGTCTCCAGCTGGTGGGTTTGTCTTGGCACATTCCATCCAGCGACGTGGTACAGGGAACGCCCCTCCACGCTGCAAAGAGGTCATCCGAGAGCAAGGCGAATCCGCCCGATCAAGAAGCTCCAAGGACTACTGTGGAAACAGTATCCTTCTGGAACACGGCAATGCTTCCGTTTCCTCAACCCCCATGGGGCCGTGTCTTGGGAGCTGGAGCTTAAGTGGCGACAGGTCCAGCTCCGCCCCCAGCTTGGGTGATTTTGAGAGCGCTGACACGAATAATGTAGTCTTGATTTGATGCACTATCTCCACGATAGCCGCGACGGCGTGTTTGCGGACCCGTACCCCAATTTCCCCATCACTTCTTGTCTGAGCTTGGCCGTGATGACGTTGGAGTTGTCCCCGTCTCCTATTGTGTCAGACCATCTCGGGAGGTCGCGCTGCTTGCCGCGATGAGCTACCGTGTTGTATTGCCGCGTTGATTCTGGCTATGAGGCATATTGTGTTTGTATAAAAGCTTAGCGTCTACCTCAATTGTCTAGCTCGATATACCAAGTTCATTCCTTCTCTTCAATGTTCTTTCGACCGTTGTACAAGTACAGGCACCTGAATTGATAGGCTTGTCGCATCTTCTCAGTCACAACTCCATACAACAACAACAACAACAACAACAACATGGAGTCTAAGGACATCCAACATCCCAAAGACAACGGAGCCCAGGTCCACGACACCAGCGGCTCCGACAGTGAAGCCATCAAGCCCGAGTACAGCTCTCATGGGGCCCATGACTTCCAGACAGTCCCTCCCGAGTCTGACGACAATGCCAACATCTACTCGCAAGGCGGCAAGAACTTTCGTACACTCAAGAGATGGGACACCATCTTTATCCTCTTTGCCAACCAGATTGGCCTCGGTATTCTCTCGCTGCCCTCGACACTCAAAACTCTTGGCATCATCCCCGGACTTATTGCCCTCATTGGTATTGGTGTTCTATCCTGGTATACGGCATACGAGCTACTGCAATTCTATCGGCTGCATCCACAAGTGGTCAATGGTGTTGAGATGACAAGATTTGTTGGCGGCAGTTGGCTAGAGGGAGTTGCTGGTGTCATGATGATGATTCAGGTCATCTTTGTGGCTGCTTCAGCCATCGTCACGTTGTCTATCGCTCTCAACACCATCAGTGATCATGCGACCTGCACTGTCGTCTTTATCTTCGTTGCAGTTGCCGCATGCTATCTCCTGTGTATCCCACGAACCACCAAGTTTGTATCACACCTGGGAATCCCCAATGCTGTCAGCGTCTTGGCCGCATCTATCCTAGTCATGATTAGCTTGGGCATCAAGGGTCCCAGAGAAGTTACCGACCTCGACGAGTGGGACAGGGATATCCAGATCGTTGGAAGCCCCAGCTTCCGTGACGGCCTCAATGCCTGTCTGAAGATCACGTTTGCTTATGCAGCTAATCTATCATTTGTAAGTTTCTCGGTTCATCATATCAGTGCTTTCACTAACTTGGAAAGGTCGGCTACATGGCCGAGATGGTTGATCCAATCAAGGATTTCAAGTTCTGCCTTGGGTTTCTCGAGAGCAGCTGCATCCTCTTGTACTCTGCTTTTGCAATCATATTCTACTGCCTCGGTGCCGAGTATACCACCTCTCCCATCCTGGGAGCCACTTCTGTCACCCCTGCGAGGGTAGCCTACGGTGTTGTTCTCCCCGCCATCTACTCAACTGGGTTGGCTTATGGTCACATTGGTGCCAAATACATCTTTGTTAACGTCATGAGATGGACTGGCTCTCTCCACGAGGTGACTTCCAACACGGTCAAGTCTTGGGCAACCTGGGTTCTGTCCGTTACCAGCTTCTGGATCATTGTCTTTATTCTGTCTAATGCCATCCCCGTCTTTGATTCTATTCTCTCCATCACCTCGGCTACAACTATCTCATGGTTTACATACGGGTTCAGTGCCGTCTTTTGGTTCAATATGAACTGGCACTGTCTATTCCGGGATTGGAAGAAAATCTGTCTCACTCTTCTTAACGCCTTCCTTATCGCCATGTCCCTCTTTATGAACGCAGCTGGACTGTGGGCATCAATCACCGAGCTTTTGGACATTTTTGCTTCTGACGATAGCACTATCAGAGGAGTGTTTTCATGCGGTAGCAACGCTCAATTTTAGTTTCATTGGATCATGTCTTAGCCTGTTATAGATAGACCACGCAAATGAATTGTATCTAGACATATGAATCACTTGGTCAATTTTCCGACCGGTGAAAAGCTGTGTGACTGTTGTGACGTGCTCTCATGGACCTGTTCACGAAGCTCCGCTGCCAAGACAAGTCGCATTTATGAGGCATTAAGTTCTAGTGCACGAGTCACTTGATGAAACACGGACAATCGGCGTCATTCCGCGAATGGGATTTAATACATATTTGCTTGTACCGGGATCTTCCTTTCCTATGGACCTGTGGGGTCCTCTAATTCTCGATTCATAAATAGAAACAAACGATAACGCCCTCCAAACATCTCATAGCTCAAAGACCTCCTCTTGAACATAGAAAAGTCCTTCTTTATCGCTCGCACTCAATGCTGCTGTTCTAGCTTGTGTGAGAAGGGATCGTGGGCCGCACAAGTTGACAGCAGCATCCATGCCGCGGCGCTCGGACTTGACTTGATTGAACCAACCCTTCAAGTTTGGCCGCCCTAGATGAACTGACCATGGGCGCGGCGAACCAAGGTCCTGCATCCTCACGGATTCTTCATCCATCTGTGTCTCAGGCTTTGTGCCACCTGTTGCGTAGATGGATATATCGAGGCTTGCTGGGATATCTGTCTTTGCGCACATCTCGCCGAGTCGGGCAAGCTCATCTTCAAACCATTGGATATGCTGAGTATCTTTGACAACCCAGAGCATGTGAATGTGCGCCGACTTGCTACCTGGTGTACTTGCGGCCTGCCTGATGATATGAGACGCGATGCTGATACCCGGGGTAATTCCAATGCCTCCAGCGACTAAAACAGTCACAGGTAGCAATCCCCATGACACGGATCCAACACCATACGGTCCATCGAGACGCATCCTGAGCGGGCTGGCAATTATGCTGCTCGAATCCAAAGATTGGCGTCCGTTTTGATCGAGCACACTGTTGGATTCTGCATACTGCACAGCCTTTGTGAACCCTCCCAGGCCCCGGATCGCAATGACAGAAATCTTGTCAGGATCATTGGGGGCACTGGCGACAGTAAAAGGATGCCAATTGGCAAACGATACTTTGGGGAGCTGGAGCCAGACAATCTGTCCGGGAGTCGAAGTCCTGAGTCCCTTGACTTTGAACTTGGTGACATTTCCCTCGTAGTTCGTGACACTCTGTACTTCGATGCGACGGAAGTTATACGCAAATCGAATCGCGCGATCCACACCCCATAGTAAAAGCCCCGGGAGCAGAAACTCTGGCCCGTGTGCCGCATGAATTAGGGCTCCGACCACAAAGACAAAGAAGAGAGCATGGGCGTAGTAGAAGACCTCGAAGAAGCGCCGTCTGACGATTGGCAAAGCTGTGAGAAATATAATCGCCAAGGCGACCCAAGCCATCATTCCGATTTGGATTCGCTTATTATTGAAGCTGGTCGTGAGCTGCTTGGTCTCCATGTAGTGCTGGATGTTGAAAGACACATGGGCTGTCGCATGAGCTATAGTCGCAAGTCCGATCCAGCGATGGTATTGCAGGAGAACCGGGCCGGGGATGCGTAACAGCGTTGCAAAAAGGTTGTTGCGCGAAGCCATAAGAAGCGCCAGACCGCCGTTGGCAATTGTCAGCCAACCATATAGGGTGTAGTCGGTGGTATATTCGTTTGTTTGTATCCCAAAGATCAGGTTGAGGGCGAGGAAAGCCAAGAAACGAGCTACATCAGCGAGGTGGGCGTCCAAGTATGGAAGAGGGAGCGGAAAGCTGTGCAGCTTGTGAAGAAGGACGGTGACGCCCCAGTGCGAAACATTGCGGTCCTTTTGTCTGTCTTGAAAGAGTTAATGATAGTATAATCAGGCGGATCAATAGGCTTACACTTGTTGTATTTGTGAAAGGCGAATACCGTCAAAGGGAGGAGGCTTTCTAAAAGAACTAGGCCAACGACGGAGCCAAAGTAAGCTCTTGCAGCAGCATAGTGGTCCAAGATGACGGGGTCAATCATTTTCAGAGTCTTTCAAGATTGGGATAGTATGAGAATGGAGAAGTGAACAAGGTCTTGATGTTGTAACATGTCCGAGGGAAGACCAACCCTAAATACCCAGGTCAAAAACAGCTTGTTCTATACGAGAATGGCGCAGCAAAAGCGCAGAGAAGATTGATGACAGATCAAGTTTACCACTCGCAAACCGTGGCTTGATGCATCTCCAATTGCGCAGCTGAGATTGGAGGCGTGCGCAATGATCAACAGCCGGCAAGCAGGAGCCGAAAATGACAAAGATTCCTCATTGTTTCATTAATTCTGCCTCTGCCCCTTGCGTGGCCGAGAGGCTATGCTGCATTCTCGCTAGAGTCAAGATAAGGGGCAGATCTGGTGGCTCTGCCTTCAATGCAGTCATCAAAATTTCCTGTTTGGGAAATGCCGATGAGCCTAAAATGATTCGCAACGCTAGGGGCATCTCAGCTGAATGCGACAATTCATGGCGCTAAGGTTGGCGCCTCATCGCTGCTGCGCCGATGTTGCACGCAATTAAATCTGTAATCATCAGAATTTCCTATTTGGGCCGTATAGTCTCAAGAATTGGGCTTCAAATTCCGTGGCAACCTCTACTATAAGAATGCCTGGATAACCACCTTTGAACAACAGCATCAACATCCAGCTTTAACTCATCATCTCTTCCATCAACTATCAACTTCTCTACCTTTAACTACCACTCAATTCCCAACCCCATTCAACTCTACTTCCTACACAATGGCCTTCAAGCTTACCGCCCTTCTCCTGCCCTTGAGCGTCATGGCCGCAAAGACCGGCGACTCTGGCGAACTCTCTTCCCTCGATGCTGGCCTTGGCGGAACCGTCGAAGTCGTCAGCAGCACAGAGTTGAAGATCACCGACTACAAGCTCAAGGATGCTTCGGCACCCGCTCTCTACTGGTGGGGTTCCAAGACAAGCGACTTGTCATCGGGATTCCGCATCAACAAGGAACGCATCAGTGAGGCTTCCTCAACCGAAGACATCACTGTCAAGCTCGATGCGGGCCACACGGCCGACGACTTCTCCTATGTTGGTCTCTGGTGCGAGAAATTCGACGCCAACTTTGGCCAGGCCAAGTTGACTTCTGGCGGCAAGTCGTCCAATGCGACCGACGATAAGGACTCAAGCAGCGATGATAAGCCTGGAGCGGCCGCGGGTCTGACAAGTAGCCAGCCCGCTATAGTTGCGGCTCTCTTGAGTGCGGTGGCCTTTGCGGCGTACCTGGCATAAATAGTTGATAGGTGATAGAGAATACGGCAGGGTTATTCAACATGGGCGAGATAATGGTGACGGGATGGGCAAGTGGTATTCAGTACTATTCTAATTTCTCGGCCTGGACAATATTTCATGGCTGCTGTAGAGTATAATTCATAGAAATTGTTCAGTCAATGTTGAGGATGAGTTGTACATGGTGCTATGTTATGGGGACTGCTCGAGTTGCGAATGGCGCTATCATACTGTTGACCTCGAAAGAGCCCAGTGGTCGAAATTAAAGTGCATTCATACGCTCAGGGAATTAGTAGTCGCCAACTTGCCTGGCGTGTGCTGAGCCAGCTCTCCGTTATCGTAAGAAATGCCAAGGCTACTACCATAGATAACATCCGGTTTCTGAACGGAGCCAAGGCCCACAGCGCTGGAGAGTTGACAGTCTAGAGCCTTCTCCGAGTCCATCCGCATGGTTCCAGTGCGCCCTGTCGGTGACATCGACAGACCCACCAACCAATGCCACGCCCTGTTGCTAAAACATTGACAAGACTACGCCTTTATTAGTGAACTATAACAAGAAGCGAATGATGTCTCAAATGGACAATTCCAGCAATTATTTCTCTGCTTATTTGAGGGCAAACAATCAAGATGAACGGCCGCAATACTTCTCCTCGCCCTTTCACCATCCGAACACATCAATCGGGCGACCTGGGACTCATCACTCAACGGCATGGAATCTTTTACGCCAAAGAGTATGGGTTTGACCAAAGGTTCGAAGCACTGATTGCTAGAATCACGGCAGACTTTATCGACAACTTGCAACCCAACTTGGAACGTTGTTGGATCGCTGAACGAGATGGCGAGTTTCTCGGCTGTGTCATGCTAGTCCAAGACAAGCAGCCAAACGCAGCCAAGCTCCGGCTTTTATTTGTGGAGGACAACGCTCGTGGCTTGGGAGTCGGAACTAGCTTGGTACAACAATGCATCAACTTCGCCAGAGAAGCCGGATACACATGCATCAACTTGTGGACTCAGAGTATGCTGAAGGGGGCGCGTCGAATCTATTCAAAAGCAGGCTTTGAGCTTGTTCAAACAGAAAACCATGAGTCTTGGGGGGTAAAGATGACAGGAGAAATGTGGCACTTAGGCTTGTGATTCAGTTCTGCAATCCTTCTTTTTTTCCCCGACAAGAGAGTAATATCTTGGCTAAAAGACCACAGCAAATACACAGAATGTGTATTTTGAAATAGCCCGGCTCCATGTAACTCAGTACTTCCCTATATGGTCGAATCAATTGCCTATTGGCGGTCGGTATAGAAGAGGCAATTGTGTTAGCATTGGGGTATGATGCTATTGATATGGACATAAACTATGGTTTTTTTTCTTTTAAATGGAAAGCCCCATCCTCGATGGGAAGAATGCACATGCACATAGATAGACAATCGGTATAGGGCTAGCTGAGAGGTCTTATTGAGACGAACTCGCATCTCTTGAACACGATTCAAAAATATCATATATAATTCGAATCATTTTATTGAAGCAATCTCCATATTTCTATATAAATGCCATATGTAAACTTATGCCGTTTCTCCATAATTCACCTTCCTATCGGCACCTCCGCAGTAGACACATGACAGTAGCCACATCTCGGATGGCTGCAGTTAAGACACATGGTTGCATGAGATATTATCATGGCATCCTGACCACAAAGATGGCAGGTCCATGAATAAACTGTCTGTGTTTTTTTCGACTTCAAGGGCTTGGCCCGCCTATCGTCTTGATCTTGCACTGGATCTCGAATTGGAACGCCAGAGTCCCTCGAGTCGTCCCTCAAATCTGGCGGTGGCTTCGACTGGTCCCCTTCTTGATACGGTAGCTTCGACTGTTCTTCTTCTTCATAATGTCTTCTTTGTTGTTGTAGACGCTGGAGACCAAGCAAAGCAGATACCTTAGCAGATCGTTCTTCTTCTTCTTTGCCTGGTAAGGAGTCTTCTTCCGAGTTGAAACTTGGTAGCGCAAATAACGCCAACTCTTCTTGATGCCGCCCAACGTGGTGCTTATATTCTTTGGCAGAGAACAATCTTTTGTTGCAAAGAGGACAAGACTTCGCCGTAGGTATGTCGTGGGTGGAACAATGCAACTCAACTAAGGCGGCGACTTCCGAAAAGCTTTCCTGACTTGAGTGTTTGTCAAGGTAATGGCCGCTGCATGTTTGAGCAGTCGAAAATGTCAATCCACATCCAGACGGGCAGCTGTACTCTTTCCAGTGCTCTTGTGAGACATGATCGATCCAGTCTTTTAGCCTGCCGTATTGCTGGTCAGGCGAGATGCAATCTATTTCGAGACAAATGTATGGCTGAAGATCATCGTATATATGCTTTCTACTGAGAGTCAGTCTAGTCTGGGGCCGTCTCAGCTCTGGCCTACTTCCAAGATTTGTCCCCGGACACAGAAATCATCACAAAACAGTAGGGACAGGCAAATGGGCGCCCCTTTTCAACCTCCTCGGGCATTGATGGGATGTCAAGTTGCCCTTCTGCAGCTGAAGTGGCCGACGATGTTTCAGAGGCAATATCTAACTCATCATCTATCGGTGTACCCTTTAGGTGTTTGTAGGCCCCAGAAGCATCTCAAAGTGGTATGAGAGGAGGAGATGTCTGAGCGGCGGTGCTTGTGGCTTTTTGTTGATCCACATCAGATGACTGTCTCAGATGATGAGCTTCTCTGTACTTGAAGTACCTCCGTCTGGTCGTAATGGCAGTTCCCAAGCGATTCGCTAGTACTTCATCCATTTTTTGAAATTTTTCTCTGACGTGTTCGATATCGGGGCGCAGAAAGTGGTCAGTATCGATGGATTGGGAGCCCATAACTCTATCATGCGGCGCCGGGTTCCTCATAGCCGCACTCAAATGGAGTAGATCTTCAATCCCATCGCCAATGTGTCTGATGATCTGATCCAGTTCAGTTTCTGGAGATTCTTCATGAAACATGTCTTCCTCATCCAAGGAAACCTCATCGTCCCGGAGATACTCCCAGGGGACCTTTCGTCCCCTCGTAATCGAAATAGCGTCTTCAAGCAACCGCTTGATGTAGTTGATCAAACGTATGGCTTGATCTCGTACGTGGGAGGCATCCCGAAGGTGGCATTCGAGCGAATCTGCCCCAACCGGGTAAGCTCCGATGTTTCTAGCCCAGTGGATAAACCGTCCATGTTCGTCTATGACACATCTCCGTTGCTCAAGCTTCAACGGATTATCCGACGAGTAGCTGAAGATTCCGTCGAGATTATAAAAGAGTTTAAGACAGTCAGAAACTTGAGCGGAGATAGTAGCTGACATGTTTGCTGGCCTCGGGTTCTGGGAGTAAGCAACCTAATAATGATAAAGAAGACGGTCACGTCTCGAATTAAGTAAGGCAGAAAGAGTCTTGGTTTACCATCCTGTATCATCCCCGCAGCTTCCGTTGACGCCCATATTGCATAATGTCCTGCATGCGTCCAATGAACGCCATGCTTAACTGCCCAGCTGACAGTTTTGCACATTCACTTCCCCGCTTCAAGCTCAAGGTAGTTCGTTGATGCCCGAATCCCACCTCTTGGGTTTCTTCCTACGGTACATCCTCTTTTCACGAAATTCGCTCGAGATTGCATCCATCAGCTTTCGTATATCTGTGTGAACAGATCATGTCCGGGATCGAAATCGCAGGTTTGGTGCTGGGCGCCATTTCCGTTGCAATTCAGACTCTTGACATATGCATTGATGGGCTCTCTGCATTGCGGCAGGGACAACGGTACAAGAACGAGTCGCAAAGAATCACGATGAAACTCGAAACCGAAAAAGTGAGGCTTCAAAACGCGTGCGAGAAGCTATTCATCAATCTAGCTCCTCAATCGCGTATTGAGCAGCTTCTTAAAGATCCACTCGGAGAGGTCCGAGAAGAACCTGAACTCGAGCGAAAGCTTCGAGTGCGCCTTTGGGACAGCTATGATATCTTCAAGAGAACTCTGATGGATGTTAAGGCTTCAATAAACGAGGTGACGGACCGTATCAACGCTCAAAAACAAAAACGAAGCTCAATGTTACGTCTGGGAAAGGCGCTTTGTCGTCGTTCATTCCTCGACAACTCACTCTCCAGTATTAGTGAAGGGGTATCGACCATTGAATGGCTAGTCAATCGCAATATTGAACTTGAGCCATCCAGAAAGGGCCGTTTCCAAGGCCGGTTTTTTCGCATTATCCGAACGGTTGCCGGTGGCCTGCATCGAGCGGTGCACGCAAGTCTGAATTGCCAATGTGAGCATCAGGTCTGTTTGCTACTGCAACAACAAACATGCGACATCATCCCAACCGATGAGGATGGCCAAGTCATGGAGAATGTCAACTTTCGGCTTGCTCTTTCTTACGACGAGAGTGACTCAGGCCGGTACTGGGCGGACATCCAGGCACAACCGATTGCGAGGAAATATCCTTCTACTCTGCCCTCGCCAGGCAAGGAAGGAAAGAAATCACTGCGAATCGCGGAGGCATTGAAGAATTCATCCTCCACCAAATCCTCTCATTCCCCAGCATTGACAGAAGCCATGAACCTCCGGGCAGTTTCAATTGAGCTTGAGCGCATCACCCACCAACCACCGGGATCCTTAGAACGGGTTAATCTGTGTGGAATGATGAGGCAGCTGAGAGGACAGATGGGGACTAATTGGTCCGGCCTGATAGCTGAGAGTGCAGCCAAGCCCCTGGCTGATTACGCCGTCCGTTCAATCCCCGCTGATTCTGGGTTTCGACAATGTAACGAGCGAAACATCACCTCACTTAATGAGACTCTGGGCCAAAATCGACGATATATGATTTTTTCAGAAAGAGATCGCTTGAGACTCGCCGTGGACCTGTCTTCAAGCATTTTGCAATTATACGGAAGCCCATGGATGCCCACGGTGACGAGAAGTCATGCTATTTATCTTGTCCAAAGCACAGATGACCCCATCTGCCGTCGATTCTTTTTTCTTAAAGATTTTCCATATATCGACAATTCAAACCAAGACTTCCCCGATTTCAATTTCCCGAGAAATCAAACACTGTTCTACTTGGGTGTTCTTCTGATTGAGTTAGGGCTAGGCAAACCGTTTGAATTGCTTCAAACAAAGCAGGAGAAGTCAAAGACCTACTCGAGGTTCTTAAAAGACTACCTGGCTGCGAGGAGATTACTACATCAGGTCAACAACATTGTCAGCCCAAAGTACGCGAGCGCTGTAGAGCGTTGCCTGAACGACCGCAACTTTCATGCGGCAGAAGTTGGTTTAGAGGACGAGAAGTTGTCTCATGATGTTCACTCGGGGGTTGTGGCGTTGCTGGAACGGGAGCTGGAAAACACAACAATTTGTATGTGAGGGCTTGATAGAAAGTACGTTTATCTGTTTGAATAACCCCCGCAGTCACTGATGAACCTCTTTTTGTAATTCACTGAGCAAGCAAAACTTTAGCTATGCCGCTTAACGTACTAGGCATGTAGACAAGCATTTAGGGAACGCCATGATGAGAATAATTCTCTTACTCCTCGACTTTGGAGTTTTAGTGGTAATATAATTGAGCCGTTCATGCACAAGCTGTCGCTTTTGGGGGCCTTTCATAGATTGCATTGCCTCGCTAAAATAGTAACTGCACGGAACGAAAACGCGGCTGTTTTACTGTGCCGCATTTACTCTTACCAGGTCGAGAATATCGTGCGCAGGCCCTTTAGCGTGGGTGTTTCTTAGGGATGACAGTCTCCAGGCAATCGGCAATCCCAAGTAAAATCGCCGAGTGTAAACCAGTGTGGAGTAGCTTTACTCTCTACACCCATTGTAGGTCACCGGAGCAGATTGCGTGATTGATAACCATAACGCCAGCCTTGACTCTAGGTTAGCTCGGAAAGACCGGCTATTATCCTAGGTGGTGTATTTGGGTGCGGCTAGAACATTATGCTTAAATGTTATCAAGATTAGTTAAAACCGAGCCAGTACCCCCCCTTGGGATATCACGCTACGAAATCGTAAAATGTCTGGAGAAAAGTACAAAATCCCAACCATTCTAGTATCCGCTCTTACAAACCGTGGACTCAAGACGGTTCTAAAAACACATCTTCCCCCCTCAGCCACAGTTTTCCCGCACTATCACAGCCACTTCTCAGAAACATTCAAGGTCATTGAAGGCAGCATTTCTATCTTTACATCAGCCACCTCATCAACCAAGTTGGACCAGAATCGGCAATATTTGGCACAGGGTCAATCCGCCACAGTACAACCAGGAACACTCCACAAATACATCGTCGGAGCAAGTTCTACGACCGTCGAGCTAACGTTTGAACCTGGCACTTTGGGCTTCGAGCGGGCAATGTGCATTCTTCGAGGGATGCAGATTGACGATCCCGATAGCATCGAGGGCGACATGGGCTTGGTAGCTGTGATTGCCCAACTCTCCGACTCGAATCCGGTTGGCGCTTTCAAAGATGCCCTGCTGGCGGCAAAGGCGGAGCCAGGGTGGCAGGAAAGATTCGAGAGGCTTGTTCAGCAATACGCAAAAGATGAGGATCTTCTCTCAGCCGTGAGGAGATAGAACACCAGCCTATCAAGGACTACACCACCAGATCAGCCTATGCATGAGTGCATAGCCACTAATTAACACATCACTTATAATCTCGGCACTTATAATTGAAGGGTTAGTTTTGGACTCCTGTGTCATTAAAACCAAGTTTTTCCGTGGCGTTGTGCCACGTATAATGCGGTAGTTTAAAATAGGAAAGCCGCCGGTTGAGTGGCTTGGAAAACCCTGCTCAAATATGAAGATCTTGACAAATTCCAAATGGTCGCATACAATTTTTCAGGGGATACGAGGCAAGCTAGCAAGCCACCTTTCGGCTCTACTTTCTCCAACTAGTAGACAAAGTTGAGTTCAATAACCTGTCCAATCCTGGGCATGTGGTCGACGATCACCCACAACCGTTGACACGCGGTGAAGCTGAATAATTTTCGTGAAGATCATGACAACATGATACCGCAAACCGGGATAGTGGTCTTTGGGTCTGTATGCTGCATGCGCCCCCGCAGATTCTTGGTTGTTGAGGCCTTCCAGCAGACATTGCCGTGTCTACCTAATACCAAGAAAAGATTTCCCGCCACCAGTATGCGGCCGCATTAAGGTTCCTGGTAATCACTAGTGTTTCAATGCGCCTCCCACGGTTCTGAATGGGCCTAACATGCTGTACAGGGGCGAGTGGCCAAAGTGAGGCCACTGGCAAGAAAAATAGGTCTTCCTTGGCGAGGTGGCTGAAGAGGCCCTCGCTATGCACGCCGCGTATCCACTCACTCAAGTCCTATCCCCTGTAGTTCAGCTGGCCACTATCATTTTTCAGATAATACTACCTAATTTTGTGGTCCTATCGAGCTCTGCAAGTAGCCACCAGAGACCATTAAGAGAAATGGATCAATGACGCGGTGAGCTTGTAGAGCAATAGACGGTTCTTATGATGGCGGTGTGATGTTACATGCTGTGTTCAGCTTGCAACACATTACCCCGGATCGTCGTGTTTATAGCTGTACTTGGCATGGAACGGAGCTTGTTAGTATTGGAGGCCAGCATTAGTGATCTGCGTATATGACTGACTTGTCACTTTAATCCTGGCGAATCTTGTTGCTGGGAGATTGTGGGTTCCATGATCTGAACGGCCCGTGGTTGTAATTGAGATTGAAAGCACCTGGGCGAACTGCCGAAGCGGATGTCGAGGGTTGTGGGTCGCAATAGGAGGCTGCAGATTCCTTGATCTACCGGCGGAGATCTCCAGCTGGAGGTTGAATGGAACCTTGGGCATCACGGTGAATAGTGCGCTTGTGTATTCTCGCCAAGGATTTGGGGTGAACAAGAGAAGAGAAGAGAAAACAAGGTTGGAATAGAGATGCCGTCTGGGGACGGACCTTGATTTTGGTGATCGTCTTTGACTATAAAGAGGCATGATTCCTGCTCTCAATCCTCTCATTCTTCATCACTCACAAGCCCTCTTCAGCATCTCCAAGCATTACAACAACCTTCAAACCCAAACAGTCAAACCAACTCTTCACTCTTACCCAATCATCCAAAATGAAGTTCACCATTGTTGCCTCCGCTCTTGCCATGGCCGCCACCGCCATTGCTGCTCCCGCCGAAGTTGAGGCTCGCACTGGCGGCGGCGGTGGCGGCTCCGGTGGCGGCTCCTGCTCCTCTACCCACAACAAGCAGGTTTGCTGCAACGGCCTCCTCAGCTGCGCCGTCCAGGTCATCGGCAGCAACTGCAACAGCAATGCTTACTGCTGCAGCACCGGGGCCCCCGTTGTAAGTGTCTCGATAACCACTACAGTTTCAACTCTAACAATCATCAGGGCGCTCTCGTCAACATCGCTCTTCTCAACTGTGTTGACATTCTGTAAAGGTTCAGTAGGTCCACAGTCACCACGACAAGGATCTAGAGGAATGAGGAGGAGAATTATCACTGATCGTCAGGAACTGATATTGGGGAATTGGAAGCAAACGAGTGATTTGAGTGTTACCTTGTAATGCAGGTGCATCCAATCCTCCAGATAGTCAATCACACTGGTTTCTGTCAGCTTTTTTCACCTGGTGAATTTGCATCCAATCTTTACGAGCGGCTCAAATACGGGTTGAGTTCCAGGATAATGGTTCGATCCACAACGTTGATCGAACTGCCTGTCTTGCTCATGCTCCAACACTAATCCAGCCCCACGTGCCTAGAATATCATGCAGTGATCGACTGAGACAAGGTGAAACAAGATGCACTACAACAGTAGATCCCCATTATAAAACCCATTGAGGTCGTATCCCTGCTCAAACAAATCGTTCCACGCAATGTCAATACTGGGCGTAGGATATTCTGGCCGAGGAGGATTCTGACACTTGACTCCGAACCAAGACATGAACTCGGTGTCAATGTCATTCTCGGCAGACGGAGGGGCGTCAAAGATGGCAAGAGTAGCATTCCCAAGCCGGCGGATAATTTGGGTGCTTCTTTCACCGACTGTTCTACCGTGTGATATTTTGGATAGCAGCCCCATGCACGACTCAATGTTGGACTCGACCACCTCCTTGGTGAGTTCGTGGCGCACAACCGCACTCGCCCGTATCGAGTACAACATGGTGACGGCGGCCATGAACAAGGAATCAATCGCCACATACGTGTGGATAATCTTGTTCTTGGCGTACAGTGCATTGTAGCAACTGATGAGGCTGATGGATGAGTCTGCACAAAGGCGGATAGCATCTGCGCTACTGACAGGAGACGCGTGCGACGGGCGGTGCAGATTGATGACGGCTTGATGGTATGCGATCTGAAACCACTCTGACGTCTGGTACATGGAAATAGGCACAAGATACCGTGGAGCCGATAAAAGCCAAGCATTGAGGCGTGAATAATGGTGTTGTCGGATAGAATCAAGGCTAGCGCTCTCAATATTCACCTCTCCCGCAGAGTGAAGAGCTTTATAAATCTCAGCATTGATCCGCCTCAATTCGATAATATGCCGGAATGCCGACATGTCTCTGACGTCTGGAGTGATATTGGGAACAGCTTGCTCCACTGGGCCCGCAAGCTTCTCGTCGGTCAATAGCAGAGGAAATGGCACCGTGATGTCGGAATCTTGAATGCCTAGTGGCCTGCCTAAAGAGATGGAGATGCTTCGATCCATAGTGTAAAGGCTCCAGAACAACCGTTTACACATCTCAGCCTCAAAGAGAGACTTGTGTGCAAGGGTCTCGCGCCGGTGCAGGTCAATGCCGACCGTCAGACGCAATGCGAGACCGACAGTATACCACAAGTTGACAGATTGTGGCTCGTTGCTGCCAAATATGCAGAGCAATAGGAGACATTGAATGCAGTCGATGTCGTCTGCTGCCAGAACACTGTTGAGATCACTTATTGCAGCCTCAAAAAAGCCTTGGTGAGAATTGCGTGGGTTACAGTTGCTTCGGGCCCTCTCCGAAGCGCCGATCGCGAGCACCATATTGACCTGAAAGGAGGACAACTCATTGGTAGCCTGACGACCGACAAACGGCAGATAGTGCTCCTCCATGAATGTTGGCCTGTGCAGCACAGGGAACTGTGGCCATCTGCGATCAAAGAAGACGTCAACCAATCCCAGGCCGTCTTCTTGGATGGAAAAGGACGCCGGGGGTGGTGGCGGGAGTCTCGCTGGCGGACAGCCCATTCCAGAGCTGCCAGGGACTACTCATGAAGCCAACGTCTGAGTTACCATGGGTACTCAGTCCACGAAACGTCGGGAGGAGCATGCGGCCTCGATGCATCGGCTCCAGACTCCCCCCGGAGCCCAATTGACGAGAACTATGGGTGGGTTGGCCAGTTGGTTGTGGAGTCGTGCGCGCACTGCTTCCCTGTTCTACCGCCCCCCTGGTCTGCAGTGCCAGTTGAGATTGCAGCTCTCGCACTCGATCCTTGAGGCTCTCTACCTGGCCACGGAGGCCATCACAATCGCAGTCTCTGTCCACCTTGATCACGAAGCGATCCGACGGCACGCATGGCACAGCCGCTGCGGCACAGGACCCGCAGACAGGGAGTTTCCCGTCGCACTTTGGCAACAATTGTAAGCGGACATGCTGCGAGACGTATTCATTCGGCAATACATACTTTTTGCTTCCTCCGGCGGCATCTCTGGCACGCTGCAGAGATTCTCTTGAGGCCCCGGCGAGGCGACCGCGGCGCGTCGGCGTCCGGACCCGCATGTGTCTCAAAGTCGGCTGATCCCGACTCAACCACCGGCGGAAGGGCCCCGTCATTCTCGTCAGACATGCTTGTGAGAACCCGGCGCGACAGACGTCTTCGGGGTGTTGTGAAAAGACAGAGTTCATGGTGACGGCTTCAGGCCCACTCGATCGGATAAGTCCGAAGCTCCGCAATCGCTGACGTAGTTGTCGGCTAATGCCGATGCCGTGTCGGGTTAAAGCTAGCAATTTCTCACCGTTAGCATCTTAAAATGATGCAATCGATGAATCGCTATGAGTCTCGCAGCTACTATCAAGCGTCTAGGCGCTTTTGCCTCTTGTGATGTATGTAATCCCCCATCAAGGCAACGTCCACTAACATCTCTAGATTGGAGATGCCCTAGTCAAGCTCAAGTACCCATACGGAGGCTTTCTCGATGGCATCCACATGTGGTCCCCCGCCCATCGCTCCGGAACGCAAAAGGCCATCGGGCAAGCTGTCACAGTCAAGATGGTGACCATGAGCGACACCAGCGCTCCCAAGCCAGATAGACACTTTGCCGAGATTGACGCACGCACCATGGAGGCGTTGCGAAATGGCAAAGATATTGGAGGCGCAATCAAGAGGTTTCGCAAGGCTTAAAAAGCACCTGATTCTGCGGTCGTGTAATTATATGCAGGACTAGAGTGTGCCCAGTCTCATCGAGGAAGGTTGTACATGTGCACCCGCATCCCATTTCCCCGAGCATTCAACGTTTTCAACGAGTCATTTAATCTTTGTATTACTCAATGGGCTTATTGAGACTTGGCCAAGATCGTGAGAATTACAATTACGTAGTCAAACGATGGACGGGCAATTTGGTCCGGCTGCGATTGCATCCCACCTCAACTTGTACGCACTGGTGTAGACGTATCACGCTGCGAATAGTAGTTTCGTGCCAATAATATCAACAAGCAAGTCAAGAAACCAATTCATAGTTTAGTTGCGCACAAGAGGCTTATCGGAACCCTGCCGATAAACGTCGGAGCCATCCGATCGAAGCGAGCTTGACTGAGACTACAGCTACCACTGAAACATACCCGAGACAACGGACTCTCAGCTGCTAACACTATCGCGAACGTCTGGGTATCGGGCTACTAGCCTGTCGCTAATCTCGCCAATCGACCTGATCGTCTACAGGCAATCCAGAGAGCCACCTTATACCGCCTCTTAACATGGGTGTTAATCCATGATGCAGTAGATTCAGTACAACGCATCCTAAATAGATTATTGATGGCTCGAGTTAGCCAATAAGCAGAGAAAGACTCAAGCGCCAGTGATTATTCTCCACGACAGACCCCAGTAACTCGGCGCCAACTAAAACAACCCTCGCCGATATCGGGCGTGGAATATGCATGGCTAGAGACAGCTTCAGGGAGGCTCAGTTTTATGAGTCAACTCCTTCGATCCGGCGCCTGTCGTGTCTTTGATGGCATGATAGATCGAGCCACGTGCCAAGACTGCATTTTAAGACTTGATTCTAGTAAACTAATACCCATAGCGTTGGTGCAAGTCGTAAATCTCAAATCGCCTCAGGCGGTATCGCTGACAATTTGGGTGTCTCGATCGAACGAGATCTAACCAGCATGGATGTACTACTACCGTTTGAACTACAAGTGCATGGGGCTATCATTCTACACAGCCCAAAACGCATCAGCTGGTGCCCGAACTCCTGGCCTAGTGGAGTTGGCCTGTCGAGTTTCCAAGCTAAGGAATTGGCGTGTATCCTGCCACGTCACAGCCAGACGATTGCAAAGAGTTTGCAGCGAACCAGGTGAATAGCCGAAGCGGCAGACAATACGTTAGTGGCGGCACACCGCATTAGTGCATCTGACCTTTGAGCTGGCAGTTCTGGGGTTTCCCTTTTGAGCCTGGGACTTTGACCAAACTGAAAGTCGGTGAGTCTGAGACCTGAATATCCTCACGAGAACCCGCTGGGAAAGCCTCGATTAGCGCCCACGATGCCCAGAATCAAGGCCATTCTGGGGTAATTTGTTATTTTAATCTTAAAATGAACAGCCGGCCTGTTTAGCCAGCCATACCATGGCGCACGCGTGTTGTTGGTCTCAAACCAGGCCTCTGGGCCACGACATCTTGGCAGGCGGTGAGGAGGTAAACCAAATCGGATCTCGCTTGTTTTGTTGGGCATCACACGACAATGACTCACAGACATGGGTCTAAGCACACGGAAACTACACATAAATGATGGCCCTTCTCGATATTGATCAGCCGATCGGCATACCACTTCACCAAGCGCAAAAATGAAGCGCAAGGCTTCTCACCAGCTGGCTCGAAAGCCTGCTGAAGACACCATCCGCGACCAAGTCTTTGGCACCTTTGACCTTTTGGAATGCATTCTTAGCCACCTGGATATGCAGACGCTCTTGCTGGCCCAGCGCGTCTGCCAGGAATGGCACCACGTTATTTTGAGATCGCCCTATCTTCAGCAACAACTCTTTTTTCAACCACGACATATCAAACCCGACGATTCCGATGCGGAATTGGAGCGTAACAAGAACCCTCTCCTTCAACGACACTTTCATCAACTTTTTGAGGATACCGAATCCCTTCCACACACCAAATCGTACTTTCGACTGCGACCGTCTGTTCTAGCGAGCCCCGGCATGAGCATCAGGGATATGAGAGAAGACCGAAAGCGACACATGGCCTTTACACGAAGTGGTGCATCCTGGAGAAACATGCTCATCACTCAGCCTGCGATTACCTCGATCATTTATATAATGGACAGCAACGACCACCGGGATTGGCGCTGGCCACAGATCGTCGAGTTCCCCGAGGGACTGCGGATGGGGCAGTTCTACGATTTGATCTTCTCGGCCATTTGGACGCGCGCAAAGGACAGCTATCGAGGAGCCTCGATCAAATGGGCGCCTCCGGGCGGAGAGTGGCTGGGCCGCAAGGGGTTGTCGAATCCGATCGAGCTAGGACTTGTCATCAGGGAAACTTACTACAGCCAAGCCGGAAATTCAGACTGCGTAGGCCACCATCAAGGGCACTGCAGGTGTCGAGATGTGAGAACGCAATTTTTCAGGGAGAGAACAGCAAAAAGCACACGATGGATGTTTCAGTGTGAGGAATACACAGCACAGAAGTCTGCTCTACAAAGACTGAGGTCGGTGGATTTGGGCAACTGGCAGCAACTACAGCGCAATGTTTTATTTGGTTAGCGGGATACTATTGCATTTACGGAGCAGTCAGCGGGAACATTTGGACTATGGATGATATCAGGGGTAGCAGGTCTGGAGTTTGGATTGTGCATGGGGAGGATGGAATACCCACGAAGCAACGTTTCATTTGTTCAACACAGATACCAACTGGGACGGTGATGAGTTATGAGAATTAAATAATAGCTACGTCTAATTTGAATTGAATCTGTCAAAATCTGCCTCGCCACCCGACCAATGCATCTCTGCGTACTAAAACGGGCTGCAACCCGCCCTTCTTGTACAAACTAGCATCAAACATCTAAGTTACGGCAGCCCAATAAGCCGTAGGCTTTGAGGAATTAAGAGTAAAGCAATAGCATAGTTAGTCACGACTTGTCGTTTGAAAATTATTTCCCAAGAGCTGCTGAGTAGATATCAAAGGAGTTGCAGTTTATCTGTCTCTCCAATAAGAGCAGCGGTTTGATACCAAACACCGTTACAGAGTTTGCCTAAAAGCTTCTATACTGCACTTGAGCCAGATTGCATCAGTAATTCAATGTGCAAAGACAACTTAGGTGACAGTTACAGGAGACAGAGTCCAGGTCGATATACAAACAGTTAGCAAGTCGAAGCCCCCGTTCCTTGCCATAGGTAGTTGAGGCAATGGATAGTATTTATCGTCGTTTAGGGTCTTTAACAATAGATAGTGACTGAATGAACCAATTTAGCCACCTATGAGCATGTTATGGGACGACTGAGTGATCAACACTTCGATTACTAAATATTGTTAGACAAATACATGGCCAATAACAGAACTACGGAGGCCGGGCCCTTGAACATATACCGAAGACATGCCCCGCTTTACCCCGCATTTTAATTGGCTCATGATCCTTGTCATGCCTTCGGCGCGTGTTGATGGTCCGTTCCCGGTTCCCGTTTTCCATCTAACATCCTTGCCATTGTTACGAATTTTTACTCTGTCAACATCAAGATACTCGCTGGCAATGCACATAACCTCTAGCCAGTCATGTCTTTCGGCGCTGGCGCAGAGGTCTGGGCGGTGCGCATCCTGCGTCGTTTTGGCTCCATTAGCTCACACTTGACAGGCTGGCGTCGCTGCCGGATTGACCGGTGATGTTTTTGTCGACCCGATGGAAACAATCATCACTCGGGTACAGTCCCCCGCATATACCACTCGATACAAGTCTTTAGATGGTCGTTTGAAAGGTACTCTATTCCTGGGTCTCTATCAAGGTTTTGGACCCACTTTGGTCGCTGGTATCCCGTCGTCTGCTGCTTTCTTCGCCGTATACGAGGGGATGAAAAGTGCCTTCCAAGACATGCAGGCAGACGGATATCTTCAAGAACTCCCTCCTTCAGCAGTCCATGTAGCCAGCAGTGGCGCTGCAGAGCTGGTGCACTGTGCCATTTCGAATCCTGCAGAAGTTCTAAAGCAAAACGCCCAAGTCCAACAAGGGAGTGCCACTCCAAAGCCGCTCGGCTGGTACACATTACAGGTGTTCCGCACCTTTGCACGCCACCCATCCAAGTTATGGACGGGCTACTCTGCTTTACTTGCCAGCAATCTACCAGGAACTTGCATAACCTTTGGCCTCTATGAGTATATCAAAGAAAGGCTACTAAACAGTTTATCTAAGAACGGGCAGCAAGCTACGGCCCTGATGCAGGTTCAAGTCAGTGCCCTCAGCGCAGGTCTCGCTGGCGGCTTTACTTCGTGTTTTCTTGTGCCTATTGATGTCATTAAGACGCGGATGAGGCTTGCAGCAGGGGAGCATAGTGATACCGAGACAGCTGCAGAAACTCAACCAAAACATCACACCAACTTCCAGTCGACCTGACCAGAGGCCAGATGCCCATGGTTCTCGTAAACGGAGGAGAGCCGAAAGGTTTGAAGCAGAAGAGCTACTGAACGATACATCCGACGACTTTCCCGGTAGTTTCGACGGAGATGGGATATATGACATCCTTGATGACTTGCTGGATGCGTATTTTTCTCATATTCAGCCTTGGATCCCAATGATCAACATGAGGGACTTTAGGGCAAGAGCTCGGCGAGACAATGACCATGCGTTGAAGGTTGTCCTCCAAGCGATGGCGGTTGCCTGTCTTCGATACGTCGAGAGAGATGGTGAACTGTTGCCAACAGATTATGTGACGACTGAAACTCGCAGGCTCCGACGGCTTGTGTTACTGGATGCCTTGGATGGCCTCACGGTCGAGAATCTTCAAGCACTCACAATGATTGCCTTCACCGACGTAAGTAGTATCTTCAATTTGACCCATGCCAGCCTTACATAGTATAGATCGGAGATGGAAATTTGGACAAAGCTTGGCCTATCATTGGCTCCCTAACGCGAACTGTCGAGTATATGGAGTTGTCGGTGGAAACAGAGGACCGCCAACAGCGACCAGCTGTACTACCGTCTCCTAGCTGTTTATCCCCACCAGTTGAGTGGGTAGAGGAAGAAGAACGCCGAAGGGTGTTTTGGAACATCTTTATTCTAGACAGGTCCGAAACCTCATCCCTTTTCGTATCGGAGCTAACCAGCCTAGATTCTCATCTGTGGTCAAGGGGTAAGTTACCTGCTTGTCTCAGTGTCCCAACTAACCATGTAAGGTGGAACACGAGCCTCACAGCTGCGGATGTGTGTCGCAGGCTGCCCATATGTGGCGGTCGCTGGTTTGAAGATGACCCTGCAGTGACGCCGTATTTTGGCATCTGGGATCGTTCCAGAGCCAGGATAGGCAACTCGATTACCTTTCTTCCAGGCCATTATCGAGCCCTTCTCACTCGGCTGCGGGAGAAAATGCAGATCCAGAACTTCAAGGTCCTCCGTCTCGAGGTCAAGGCTCTTCCAGTACTGTGGACATGTCCATGGTTGGCGCATTTGCCTACCATGTAGAGTCTATCGAGTCACTTAGCCAAATTACGACGTACTTCTTGCAGACGAAGATTGACTTTAAGAACCGACATGAGGTTTCAAATTGGCTGACTAGATTCAAGGAACTAGATCTTCGTTTGGTTCAGTAAGCACACCGATCAAGTTTCTTGTCAGGCTTTAACACTATCAGTTGGAAGATGTATCTGCCACAGCAATGGAAAGACTCTGGTGTTTCCCGTGAGACGATGCCCGGCGTGATGGATCCGAACATGACAGTGGCCAATGCAACACACAACATCTCGCTGATCCTCTTGCACCAGCGAATTGCGTATCCAGATGCGGAACTCGGTGGCATTCGGCTTCCGAGCCTCTGCAGCGCTGACACATGCTATACCGCTGCAATAGAGACGGCCAACATCACAACAAAGTATCTCGAGGGCGCATCTCACAAATGGCCCGTTTCACCACAGCTTGGAATATGCGCCTTTGTTAGTGCAAGAGTTCTATTAGGTGAGATACTACGTTTGCTTATTAAACCAATCACTAACAGGCTCAGTCCATTCACGCTATTACAAGTCGGCCCTGACAGATGAATTTCAAGTTCTAGTGGGTAATCTGAAAGAGATGTCTCGTCGATGGTCCGGATACAGTAATCCAGAGTCATCATCCTTCTTTTCCCAATTATCAGGCCGCCTGATGAATCTCTGCAACGAATCTGAAGAGATGCAAGTTGAAGGGGCTATATCAAAGTCTTCCCATACCTCGCGGAAGATATCGAGCTCAACTCTTCAACCTACAGCTGGTCCACAAACCTCTTACCCAACAATCTCTTGCCCCCCAGTAGTCAACGCAATGTCAGGTCTTTTGGATCAAGACAATGGGCAATGGCAGAGCGCGACAGACTCACTACACCCACAGTCAAACGCTAGAGACGACTTATCCGCAATATCACAGATGCTGATGAACAACGATTTTCTAGAGATGGATCGTATTATTAGCTTTGAGGATATGATGGCAGGAGAGCTGCCACACACAGCGTTATGAGGTATACGGAGACCATAGTGGCAGGTTGTTTAGCTTGAACTGTGATAGTCATATAGAAGAAATACAAAAGCATATATAACGACCTACAAATGATAGTAAGGTTTCGTAATATTTATCTGAGTGAAACGGTTAGGCTAGATTCATGGGGCGTGTTAAGGCTTTTCTTGGCGAATAATTACAACTGATGAAGTACAGTTTATAATGAGAATTGCCTACCAGCCAGAACAGGTTTGCTTTATACCTATTTCAACTTGACATGCTGATGAACCCGTCTTGCAGATTTTCTCCTTCAATGTCAACAGCTGGCTCGTCCAACCATCTGTCTCTCAAGCTCTTCCCTTGCTTCTTCCACCCTCCGTTCGCCTCTGCAGATATAGCAAATACTTTTGTGACCAATAAAATCTCTAAACTCTCATCGATTCCATCGATTGTGTGTTGGATGGTGGGGATAAGCGTGCGTTGTCTCATCAAGTTGGTGTTTGGCTCGGGCTTCAAGGGGGTGGCGGTTGTCCGATGAGGAGCATCCAGCAAATTTGTCTTGATGCCAGAAGCTCCTTGCCCACTCAGAATGAGAACCGAGTTTTCAGTCCGGACAATTCCTTCGACCTCCCCCACCGCACATTTTGCATGTAGCTGGGCCAAGTCTAGAGGCCTCAAGTCCAAGGTATCCTTCCGATGACGCCCGTGAATAGCAAAGCCACCTTCAGCTGTAAATAGCTTTCCATACTTGGAATTCGACTTGATCCGATGGATTCTCACATGCCAGTCGGGCCACCTAGTTGTCGGGGGGATTATAGTAGTCGAAACAGACACGGAACGATCAGCCCAAGGGAACCATTGTACCGTTGCTGTAGGGAGAGAAGTAGCGTTAATAACAGCCGTCTTGAACTCGGGCTCGGCACATTTATATTTCACAGCCCACGTTTCCATGCCATCACGACTGAAAGCCAAAGTGCTGTCAGGTGCCACTTGCGCCAGTCCGTGACCCCCCACCGGAACTGAGAAGCCAAAGGATGACGAATAGGCAAACTTGCTATACTTCGCCATGACACCTTTAAATGGAATCCCAACGAACTGGGCAAAGGACAGTAAAAAGTGATGATTGCCGTCTGGGTGGTTACACATGATGTGGCGGGGCGCTCGCAGTATTCGTGGGGTTGTCTCTCGAAGAGAATCTGGATATGGAGCCTCCGACTCTGTCCAGAAAGAGCTGTCTTCGGAAATACCTACAACAATCAATGACTTTAGAGCCCAATAAACAGATTGAGGTGAATTGTAGTCCTCTGTGAGATGCATATGCCTGGATTGTCAGCTACGCTTAGCCAAACCTCGGCTTACTTGCGGGTATATCCATCCCAGGTTCAAGACTCCACCGGTGTAAAATATGTTGTCCGAGTGCCTTGCCCACCATCGCAGGTGACGCAGTAGAAAGCCCTTGACTGAACCGGGGCCGTTCAGAGGCACGGGCATATCAACGCCAGCAACAGCCAAGGCTGCAAAAAAGCCGCCACAAGCAAATCGATAAGTTAATGAGCGACCAAATGGGATAGCCGCGCCTTTAAGCGTCAGCATTAGTATTAAGTGATGCAAAGCGACTTACCGGCCTCGTCAAAGAACCGGCAGAATCCACGCCCAAAATCCCTTGCCTGCTGCTTATAACGTTCTGTTCTCTCTGGATCTAGATCTCCAGCAAAATTGATGTACAGTAGCTGGCTGAAGTGTATCGCAAAGCTTCCCGAATAGTAACAGGCATTTCTACTACTCAACACTGTATTCGCGACGCCTGTCTCTTTGTAGACATGGAATTCTTGGAGATCCAGTTCCGCAGATCGCCAGAGGCCATCACCCGACCAGCCGTCAGTGATGTAGAACCTGTCTAGGCACTCCAGATCCTGTTGCATCTGTCGCTTCACAACAGGCGTGTCGATTTGACAAACTTTGAGTAGCGCGAGGTTCGCAAAGACCCGAAACCACAACCAATTAGCCTGTGGCATGTCCTTGTCATGCAGCCCTGAGAGCCAGCTGATCAGATTGCGTTGGGCTTTCGAACTCAAGCGCTCCCAAAGCAGCTCTCGTGGCGCGGCCAACAGAGAAAAGGAAATCATCTCGGCTTCAACCATGCGCTGATCGAACGACTTGATCGGACCCCAGAAGTCCGGGCTATCCGGGTCAGTGCCTGCTTCGAATCCGTCCAACCAAGGCTGAAGAAGTTCCATATTGGTAGATCTACCCATCAGTAGCGCCCCAATTACCCAGAATGGGCGCGCAAATCCTTCAAGTTGTGCCGCCGTCTCATCAAAGTGAGTCCCGGTGGCATGTGGAATTTTGACACGACCCTTTCCCGCCGACATGTATTGCATAAGCGGAGTAATGAGGGCTTCTGCCGCCCGGATGGCATCATCTCGCGTTTTGAAAGCATTGTCGCTGAACCCAGGAAGTGGAGGCATATTGTGTAGTAGCGATAAACTTACCGATATCGATCGTTCATGGGATGATGTTTCATTGATGGTAGCGCCGTCACGATTAATCTGACACTGGGTGCATCTGGCAGCTTGGCCCCGACGCTACGACAGCGGGTTCGGATGTCGGGGCATTCCTCGGAGAAAGGGGCCGAGCGTCTGATTCAAGAGCATTGATCCATCTAAGCGCCAAAAGTTACTTGTTCTGGAACCCACAACGCTTTTTACTTATTTCTATATCCAATTCATTATGGGTAGCATTGATCATATCCCTAACGACCTAAATGGCATCAACGGCCATGGAAAGCCCCAAGCATATCGGGAAATACACGACCGTTTTGCGGAGCTTTATGCAGAGAATATCACCGCAAAAATATTGAGGACCGCAACAAAACATCTAGAAGGAAACGTAAGTACCATCATCCTTTCAAGGGAAGGAATGAGCTTACAGGCCATAGAATCCCCCCGTGGAGTACCCCGAGGTGGTACCTCAAGATGGTCACGGCTCTGGGCACTATCGGTCTCGCACCATTGACTTCTGGACTTGCGGGTTCTTTCCTGGCTGCATATACTCCCTTCTTGAGCGACTCATAAAGTACCCCAGCAGTATGAGGTCAAGCACGTACGATGGTAGAAACTTGGTCGCCCTGCGCCAGCAACTAGAAGCTCTGGGCAAGACTTGGTCAGACCCGATTCACGGGGAGTCTCGTCTCACCAATACACACGACATGGGTTTTATCATGATGCCCCATATGCGTCCGAGATGGGAGCTCGTCCACGACGAAAAGGCACTGCAAAGCATCATCACGTCAGCGAAGAACTTGGCTACTCGCTTCAGTCCAGCAGTTGGGGCTATTCGTTCCTGGGATGAAGATATTTGGTCCCTAGTCACGTCGGGCAAAGGAAAGCCTGGAAACTACATTGTGATCATCGACTCTATGTGCAATCTTGACCTGCTTTTCTATGCGTCTGCTCAGACAGGCGACCTCTTGCTGGCACAAATAGCCGAAACGCATGCCCGGACCCTGCTTACTTCTCACATACGTCGCGGACCGAAGCTGTCGCGACATGGCTTTGAAGGGTTACTATATAGTACAGGTCATGTTGCTAACTTCTCCTCAACCGGGGAGATTGTCGAGAGGCTGACGGCTCAGGGTCACAGCGCAACATCGACATGGTCACGTGGGCAGGCTTGGGCCATCCTCGGCTACTCCCAGACTTACATGTGGACGAAAAAGCGTGAGTTCCTTGATGTGGCGTGCGGATTGGCTGAGTACTTTCTCCTCAAGTTGGAAACAGCCCCAGCGTGCGTTGAGGTTGATTTTCGGGGCCCAAATGGGAGTCAGAGAAAGATCGGACGATATGTACCCATGTGGGACTTTTCTGCTCCTCCAGAAGAGTTTTCGCCACCGCTGCGGGATAGCTCGGCGGGTGTGTGTGCAGCGAATGGCTTACTGGTCCTTTCACAAGCTTTGGCAGCTAAGGATAAGTCATTGAGCTCGCGGTATCTCGAGGCTGCCTTAGCAATTGTTGAAGACACACTAGCATAGTCACTATCGCAAGATAAGGCAGAGCTCAAGACCAGTGATGACCAGTTGATTGGTGTGGATTCGATTCATGGGAGGACATTTGAGTCGATTTTACGCAATGCGACTGTCTCAAACAACCCAGCCGGAATGGCGCAAATCAGAGATCACGGATTGGTGTATGCTGACTACTACCTGATCGAGTTTGGCACTCGCCTTCTTCGGATGGGGTTGTCATAGGTGTGGACTTTAGGGGAGCCTGCTAACATTATTGCTGGCCAGGCCCTTTGTGAACAATAGACTTGACAGCCTAACAGCAGAATATTTAGAATTAATAGAAAACGAGTTGTCCACGCAGTTCTCAACGATCGCACCTGCCCAAAAACTGACTTCCCAAATCAGTGAGGCAGTCGCATTAACCTTAAATTGATAGGGCCGTATGATAACGTTAAATTCAACTCCGAGTTACCAGATTAGGAAAGTCTGAAACCCCTTAACTTTGCACATTACCTCGAGTCTGTGGTAGCGCGTCTCATAGCTTGTCATCGTCGGCTTGCCCTCTTCGACTTGAAGGCTTGTAGCTCAACACGAGCTCGCCTTACCGCATCGGGTCGCCCCCACCTGAGCTGAACTACTGGACCGCCACCATGCCTCAGGCAAGACATGCAGCTGAGACACTCGAGTCATTTCTCTCTTTCAAATGCGATGGATCCATTATCTATCGCGGCGGGTGCCGCCGGACTCGCTGCTAGCTGCGCGACAATCGTCAAGACTTTGTACACCTGGATAGACGATACCGTCGACGTCGACGAGAACGTGTCTAACCTGTTTGAAGAGGTTAAGATTCTCTCGCGAGTTCTCGAATCCATCAGCAATGCCTCAGTCCAGGTCCCGCAGGTCGTCGTGGCCGAGATCGATCCTGGCAATGGCCTCTGGGAGACTATCAGAGCCACTCTGGACGACATCAAGAAAACTTTTGACAAGCTCAACCAGTTGCTAGCAGAGCTTGAGAAGTCCAGCTTCTTTAGCAGAGGCTTTTTCCGGAAACCTACCAAGCAGATCAGATTTAGTCTGCGGTCCAAGGACATTACTACGTATAAAGACAGAATCAAGTCCTACAACACTGCCATGACTAGCGCACTGCAGATGATCAACGTGTACGTCAAGTTAATCGTGATACAGTGCTATTACTAACACCACCAGCTGCCTCCTCATCCACAGCAATTCCTCCCAGGATTCTGTGTTCAAAGTTCTGTCCGGTCTCAAGTCCCAAGTGAGGCGAGTCGAATTTGCTCTGCAGACGACCAGTTCGTCAAGTCCTAATCTTGCCGGTGGCCGAGAAGAGGATGATCGCATCTCGAGAAATCTAAGGCAGTTTGTTCAAGTGGCGGAGAGCTTTCACTCTAGCGCCAGCACTATTGTCAGAGACGGCGCTCGATCAACAGTCTGGGGAGGAAGTATTATGGGAGACCCGTTAACAGAGGTGCAGACATCGAGGATTGAGAGATGGATACCACCGCCTGTCAGCGAAGAGCCATATGGTTATAATGCTGGCGAATCCTCCACTAACGCTGGTTTCCAGTCTGACTCCGACACTGAAATAGAACTAGCTCAAAGAATCGAAGAACTAGCAGTCAAGAACGAAGCGGATGGAGACCACGCAAAGGCAGAGCAGTTCTACAGAAGTGCTATTGATCGTAGCGAGGCAAGCTACAGATCGACAAACGACATCACGGCAATGAGAGTACGCCTCGCATATGCATGCATGCGGCAGAGGAAGTGGGCAGAAGGAGAAGAGGTCCTTGCTCCCATTGCATTCGAAAGGAAAACACATGACATTCCAGTGTATCATGGAATGCACGCCCTGGCCATTTTCTATCTGGCTCATTCCAAACTTGAGGCGGCTGAGCGGTATTGTAAGCGTGCGCTATGGGGCAAGAGAAAGGTTCTAGGCAAGGATCATCCTTCTTGTTGGGATACCTTAGCCTTACTTGTTTCCATCTGCATAGCGAGAAACAAGACGGTCGAAGCAGAAGCCCACCGAAGCTTCATTCCGCCGTCCTTGCTCGTTGCGGTTGACACCGATGCTCTGACTTACCTCAATCGCTCAGTTGGGAACCTCATACCATCAACCAACTCCAGTGACATGAGTTCATCAATTCAGCAACCGTTGATTCCTCAGCAGCCCTATTCCTCTGGTCTACCCCCGGCTGCACAGCACAGGTCACTCGTGTCTTATCCCGACCCAGCTTTACCAAGCCCGGGCCCACCTCGAACTACTTTCGAGTATCCAAAGTCCTACGGGTCTCAATACTCGCCCTCATTGACGACAAATAGCCAGCAAAGTGTCGGGCAATACTATCAGCCGCCGCCTCAGGCGTGGCAGCCAGCACCCATGCCAAAACCCAAACCTCGCATCTTTGTTTCCATTGACTACATCCACTATGGAACGGAAAATACCAGCGTCGCGTACGCAATGTACGACGTGGAGAACGCGACCTCAGACTTAATCACAGCATGGCCGGGTTCTCCCGCTTACAGCAAATCATCGGCAAGTCACTCTTAGTCCTTCGTAAAATTGTCTCTGATTTTTCAGGTTCCAACTGTCCTTTACTACGACCAATACCAAAAGGTAATCGGCTGGGGCCTCGATATCGCCAACGCGCTCAGCCCGACGGGCTATCCAAAACCAGGTGTCCAGAAGGTCGAATGGCTCCACTTGTACCTGGTAACGCAAGAAAGCGTGGCAGATTCAATCAACCTACCTCCTCTTCCGCCCGGATTGGATGCTGCCGATGTCTCGGCCGATTACCTTTACGAACTCCGGTTAGCCATTCGGGCTGCACTACAGAGAAACTTGGGTGATGTCTTCGACCAAAACGAAGGGAGCATTCACTGGATCTTTACTATTCCAGAGCTCTGGGCACAGACTGACCAAACTCCGTTGCGACGAGTGATTGAGCGAGCCGGCTACATTGGGGACGAAGATGATAAGCGCTTATCATTTATTAGTGAAGCCGAAGCTTCAGCTTCCAATTCTATGCGTCATGGTCTTCTTACACTAGACCCAAATGATGCATTTATCTATGTCAGTTGTGGGAAGGGAGTTGTGGATATGTCGGCCTACCAAGTGGTTAGAGACGCCCCCTTGACACTTCTCAAGCTTACAGATGGATCAATGGACAGTTGCGGGTAAGTTCATGCACACATTCGTGGCCTTGACTCAAATGCCTATAGATCTACTTCACTAAATCGGATTTTTTCCAACGTCTTGCGAACCAAGATTCGAGCCATGAAGCTTCCAGATGGCTCCAAAACAGCCGGGCGAGTATATGCTAAGGCCATCATGGATTTTGAGAACCGTATCAAGACAGACTTTCGAAACAATGGGCAGAAGTGGGCGGTCGATGTTGGAATTGAAGCAGACTTTCTCGAAGCAAACATTGAGGATGGCTACATGGTTTTTACAAACAACGAGATCATATCTTGTTTCGAGCCTGTCATTGACCGCATCCTGGAGATGCTCCGTCATCAAATCGATGAAGTTTGGAAGACGGGAAGGATCCTTCAGGTGCTACAGGCCGTCGCTTTTCAAGATCAAACTAACATTCGCCAGAGAATCCTCGTTGGTGGAGAATTTGGTTCGTCCGAATACTTGGTAGAGGAAATCAAGTCTGGAATTCCTGGAGACATGCGGACGAAGGTTATTCGGGCGGGGGATCCCACATCAGATGTCGTGATGGGAGGCGTCAACCTAGGACTGTCTCGCTTTCTAGCTGGCGACTATTCGTACAGCTGAAGAATCCCATGTAAAGTGGTTAATGGGGAAATTGTTTTTAATTCGCATTGTCTAGTAGTTTAACTGGCTTTTGTAAGAGCTCATAATTGGGCACATGTCTCAAGACCTGAGCCACCGAGCGGGTCTGAATCTCTCCTATGACCTGCTACGATACAGTTCATATTCGTAGCTTGAGAAGATGAATGGTGCTACTCCTTTCAGGTCATTTTCGAATAGCGGCATGCTCGCATAGTACTAGCAACTGTTAGAGTGTTTCAGACGAGAGCTAACTAGTCGACTCACCTCGAAGGTACCGTTTGAGCTCAAACTTCCAGTTTGCACCGTCCACTCCCAAGCCAAACCGCCATCGCGTCCTCGAGGCTGTGAAAATGTGCTTGTCATCAACTCATACCCATCCAAGGCAGCCTTGAGGTACTTGTTCCCCTTGATGTACCCCATTCGAATAGCTTTGAAAAGGCCGTTGACGAACATGGCTGATCCAGAGCTCTCGATGTAGTTGCCAGACACTCCCGCTAGTTCAGGGTCCATAATGAGCCACCATCCCTTGGTAGTCTTGTCCTGGGCTGCCACAATGGCATCTGCCACAGACTTCAGGTATTTCAACAGGCGCTTTCGTCCATCGTGGCTTTCGGGGAAATAATCTAGCGTGTCGACGAGAGCCATGATGTACCATCCCACTGCTCGGTCCCAAACATGAGGAGCAGCTCCGGTTACAGGGTCAGCCCAGACCTGTTTTTTGCTAACATCAAAGCCGTGGACTGGCAATCCGTTGGTGCGCTTGTCAGAGGTAGTTCCAGCGTCGATAAGATCAAACTGGAGGGCAATATCGTCCCAAGCCGTGGTGTTGTCGGGTTCAAACTCGTATGTCCAACGGGCGTAGAAGACGTCAAGCATATAAATCCCATCAAGCCACATTTGGTCGATATACCCTGGGAACCGATGATAGAATCCGCCGTCAGGTGTTCGACCGGTGCGGTCAATCTGATTGCGCATGTGAGAGGCAGCCTTCTTGTAGATGTCGTCGCCTGTAGCATTGAACATGTCGAGGAAGGTATGTCCAATGCGAATGTCGTCGATAGAGTTACTGTTGTTATAGAACAGTACAGTGCCGTCGTTTTCCGGGTAGAGAAGGATGTCGGCTCCGTGCTTGACATAGTCAAAGTACTTCTTATCCCCAGTTCTTTCATAAGCCCGCAGGATGCCCGAGTAAAAAGCAGAAACCGTATAAGCGAGAGTGGGTTCAACACCGTGCCGGATCTGGGAGTCGGCCATCCATGTCAGATATCTTGGCTTGCCATGAAAGCGACCGGGCTTGATCTTCTCTGTGGGCTGAATGGTGAACCATCCACGGGGCAGAGTCACGCCGGCAGCCAGGGCTGCACTGGCCAAAGAGCTGAGAGCGAACAGTGATAGCTTCATTATGGCCGCTTGATGGTTGCTGTGTTCAAGTGATCCAAATCACAAACGCGGGCTCTGAGGCTTAAATAGTCGCCACAGTGAGTCTGATGATCGCAACTCCTCTCTCGGGGCACACGATTAACCGAGAGAGCTAGTTTCCTTGCTTTTCCGACCCTCGGCTTCAATCCAGGACCATATCGCCAGCCGGCAATACTACACTGGTTGACTTGTCCCAGCTCATGGAGAGATCGTCGCTCAAGATCCAAAAAGGAAGTCCGGGGAAGTGGAGTTGCAATAAGCTTAGATAGAGACCCACAAAATGACAGGCCGTTGACGGTGGGATTGTGGACGGAGGATATGGCTTCCAGGTTCTCATCGGAAAAGTGACACGGAAAAGCGCAAGATCATGTGTTGACTGAGTCCGATATCAAGTACTTGACGTCCAAATGGCAGGGTCCAACGTACTAAGTTGCGGGGTAACTCGACGATATCAAGCCGTCGGAACAATTCATTGCATGATCAACGTCGCTTAACTGGCAGTCAAGAAAGTCCACAAATGGGATGCCGTCGTCCAAAGCTTCAATCCCTAGCATGCAACTTTGTACTACGTAAATGCCTCATTGATGACTGGGTTCCCATGGAATGTTGTGCAATTAAACTTTTGCGGCCGAACCAATTCTCCAAGTGAGAACGGTACCAATTTACCGGTTAACTTGTGGCAAGACTCCAAGTCATTCTTATGTTAGGTTTAGGGCTCTAACATAGACTACCAAAGATCGAAATTTTCTCAGGTGAAGGGTCCTTCACCGTATACACCAAGACTAGACAAGTGGTTGGCGAGGTCTTGACGAGGGGAATTGCTCTGATTGGGCCGGCATCTTCATGACTGACTGCAATCTTATACTATGTCATAACATACATCTTGGGGTTGAGCTGATCGAAACCGGGCAAATGAGGATATGGCTTGATTTACTCCTGTGATAAGGCACATTGAAGATCTGCAAACTTTGCAGGTGTGCGCTATCCTTATATGCATTATGTCAAAGACGACATATGAAGGGCTCTGCCGGGATATCCAGTGTACAGTGGGCGTTTTAATACAGTCCAGAGATAATTACTTTTTGATATTAAAGCGCTTGAGTACCCCCTAGTATAGATAAGGCTATAATCGGCAAGCGCG
>JAADYS010000298.1:0-29528 GCA_012931995.1 Fusarium albosuccineum | reverse complement strand
ATTATTACTTTTATTATATTAGAGAATTTATAGTTATATTAACGATTTTTAGATATAATAGTACTAAAAGTATATAAATTAGATATTACTATAAAAAGTTATAAAAGATAGAAGAAGAAGGTATAGTTATAAATATATCATAGTGGGGGTAGGGTCGCGTCAGGTAGACACAGACTTTTGTCACCTAACTATACCAAAGATGGTCCTTCCATTTTCCCTTCACGTTTTGGACGCCGATCGTCCCCGATTCCGGCCCTGACTGACCGTGGCCGGCGTTCTGGAAGTCCAGGGCAGAAAACGGTCCCTTTTTCGCGAGTAGCTGAAAGGGGAAGGGTTTGTTTTATCGGCTGGGGCAAAATCTCCGTATCATTTGGAGGCGTCAAGAAACAAACGAGCCATGTCAGGAGAGAAATAAGGACATGGAGGACAAGAGCGCCCATCATGCGCCTGTGGTAATGCGCTGACGGGAGAAGGGATACTGCAGCCCGTGTGTAAGTAAGTGCACGTGGGAGCCGACAGCGGGGAGACAAAGAAATGAGCATGGAACGCATGATGGTTTCCTGGCCCTACGTTTGTGTAATGGATTGCCATCACAATAGCGTCATCGCAATACTTGGCCTATTAAGGCGGGTTCCTTGAAGTCGATGCTATAAATATAGGGACATCTTACTCTTTTGGGACTGTATTACCATTTGATTAGATTAGATCAGCATTATCTTGGCTCCGAAAATGCGGCATCATGCTCACATATCAGAATTCGGTTACCGGGCATAAGACCCAAAAGGTACCCGAAGCATCAAGCGTTAATTGGTTTTTCGTCTATCCACTGTAGCACGATCTTGTCCCCAGCCTCAATCTTCCCCTCTTCGACGGATCATGGAGTTGTGCCCCTCCTCATGACATTTCCGGCTGCGGCAATGCATGCTCTACAGACTAGGCTTGGCATGAAGAGCACTACGAGCTCGAATGCGCTGACCTTGACTCAAGGGGCGTTTTCTCCCTCGTCATGATACGTGTTGAAATCGCTTGAGGGGAGTTCATCGTCGATGGTTCGCATGACCCCCCGCGCGAGTTGCCGTGGCGCTCTGTTTTCAGGGTCCAGGGAGCTTCCAGTTCTGACCAGGGACCTCCGACCTCCGGGCAGGGACCTTTCTCGGAGGTTAGGTTCGGCGCGGGACAATGTCGAAATCGGGAGGCGGCTGATGAATAAGCAGTCCTACCTCCGATCCAACTCCATCGCGACCGGAGACCTCCCATGTGACGGGTTTCATCCCATCCTGACTCCCACGCTCCAGTGGACCCTCCTCCAGCCTCGACCCCCACGTACTTACTGCACGGCTCCCCACGCTGCAAAGCTTCTGTGCCGGTGTGGGTCAGTCTAGCAAGAACACCAGCGATATCTCCGATCATTGTCGACTTCGCAAAGCGCGGCCTTGAGCTTTCTACCATCTTACAGTAGCCTCCTCGATCGCCGCCAATCTCAGCTGCTCCAACGTTAGGGGACGGAGATCCCACAACGCCCCATCTCCACTCCTGATCCGACGGGACGGAGCGGCCAAGCTCCATGTTCTTTTTGTCGACGTGCATCCGCTCCAAACCATGTGGCTTTCAAGATTTGCTTCTGCTATGTTACGCTCCGGCAAATCATGAGCTGCAGCAGGCATCCAATACCGGGAAACAACCTCGCCCTTCACTACAGGTAACGCCCTAAACATTCGAACTCTGCATCGCAGCTCCATTCTTTGGGCCGCAAGCTTTACCTAAATCACCTTACTATCTGGGCCACCGAGAGTCTGGTCAAGCCTCGACATCCCGGGACACCGAGACGCTACTGCAACTCGCCCGATAGATCTACCGCCGCCGGCGCATCCGTCTACCATCGGACTATTACCTTGCTATATCTTTTGCCAATTGGGCAACAACTCTCCAGTGTCGTCGTCATCCCAACTTCGATCCAAGGCTTTCCATCACCCTCGGCTCTCATGTTGAGGCGACTTATGGATCACTGATCTCTAGCGGGGACTCAACATGCCGCCGGTTCATGCAGGGGTGAGGGCATCATTCTCGTCGATGGGTCCCTGCGATCCCTCCACTCCAAGTTGCTTGGGCATCCAAGAAGGAAATTCGTCACGGGGTTGTGCGTTGCTGTGGGTGCAGCTTACACACAATCAAGGGCAACTTGTGCATGCAGGAGAGGGCTCACACGGAGGTATCTACTGATATGTTCCCCAGACCCCAGACCCCAGGATCAAATCTCTAGAATCATTACGTTGGTGTAAGCATTTCGATGAGCCAACAAAACTCCAAACTCTGCGTGCATGCTATGTGCATAATCCAATGAACGACCGGCAGATAAGGAGCATCGGGGACCGAGCTAGTACCTGCCTGGCGGCCTCAGGAGACAACAAATCAGCTCTCTTCAAATTACATTGCCTCTGCGAAACTAAGAAATATTAGCTGCAGACGCGAGAGACGCAGCTTTCGCACAAGGCTGTCTCGGCGCATCGTCATTCAACATTCCCAGCCAGATGTATCAGCCGCTGTGGAGAAGACTAGAATCTGGGGCGGGCCACTCTGGGCCAGCCGACCTGCTAGCGCCAAGACATTGAGAGGGTACTGCAGAATGAGACTGAGCATTGTCAAATACCATAATGTCTCTATCCACTGAGGCCTGGTTTCGTTGGGCCCTATGGATCTGGGTCAGGCCGTCTCGAAAGCCGCACTAGCAGCAAATGAGATGATGGATTGGGCTGATCTGACTATGTTAGCTAGTTCAGCCATTCGACTTGCCAGCCCTGAGGTCTACCAATCCGATGAAACAGGCAGAGTCTGGCAACATGTCACGTACCTTGGTTCCATGCATCCATCAGCCCCAGATGGTGTTCCAGTTCTTTGGTTGCCAGCCGGAGCATCAGATCACCGTGGGAGTTCTGCGCCCCCATGTCGGTTGAAACGCTCTGTCTGCGCAGGGTCCAGGGGAAATGCTAGTCAGAAATGCCCAAGTCCACAGCAGACTTGGCGAAGCGCGTGAGCGTTGGGCGTTGGAGAAAATGGCGCACCCTGGCACGCCCAAGCTTTCAAGCCAATACCCCACTAATTCAGCCGCTTGGGGCCTTCAGCGTGGTCCGTTGAAGGCTAGATGGACGACAGCCTCATTCTGCCGGCCCATGTGAACCACTCTCGCGGTGGAGGGCAAAGATCTGTATCGTAGGCTGCGTCGATCCAAGCATTTGGCGATGAGTTGTCAGTGTTGACTACCATTCGTCCGCTGCAGATCTCCAAATCAACATTGAGGTTCCGGTGCGGTTTGAATTAGCATCGATCTCGATGTGTTTGGTCTTACTCAACAGCAATAGCAGTTCTTGCCGCTCTGTATGCAATAGTGCTTTAAATTATTCGAATCAATCTTGGCATAATTGTCGTCGGTCTTTTCCAAGTAATATCCTAGCCTCTATACTCTGTCTGTAGACGACCTCAGTACGCTTGAGGTAGTACATCATCGCCATGGATACCGTCAAAGAACTGCGCTTCGAGATGCCCTCTCTGAATCATGCTGCAGATCAGTGATCGACAATACCACACAAACGACCAAGGGGACTCTGGAAGACATCCTTCCGGAAATGGCTGACGGAACGCCAGGGTCTTCACCTTGGCGTCTGGAGGTTCTGGGGTTGCGGTGCCGATATCTGAATCACGCATTTGCATAATAACTAAGGGCTGCAACCAGCCGTATTCTATCAAAGCGGAAAGACTGTCATCGCGCATAATGAACCGCTCATGTGGTGGCTGTCGCACATTGGCAGGCTTCGTAACACCTTGGTGATGATGCCTGTATGTTTTTGTCCAAGCTCGCTTCAGGCATTTGGGCACACGGCTAAGCGCCAGATTGCCGATGAACCCGGCTCATACCAAAGATTATTTCAAGAGGTTCACCCAGGCTTCAGGCCCAGGCTTAAAGTAGTGCCTAGCAAATCCGTACTCGTCTCCGTCGAGGAGGTGCCAGCATCATTGAAACTCCCACGAGATCGTGCGTGGTCCGTTTGTATGCCGTGTCTCCACCCCGATGAGCCGGCAAGAGGAGCAAGAAGCGCACGCCACCACTCATGCCACCAGCAAAGAGCTGCTGATGATGATGGTAAAACAGCCAGCCTAGAGCGGGCCGCTAACTAGCAGCACATCAGGTAAGAACCGGTGCGATGCGGTGCGGCAACATGACAGCCCAAGCTCCAGGTGGCCCGTGAGGGAGGGGAACCAGTGTCAGCCCCGTCATAGCCTGACCGGCTGGTCAAAAACTCGAGGCGTCGCCCATCAAAAACGGCTGCTCGCGTGGCGGCAGCGAGCACAGACTGGCCTCGTTGCAGACAAGATATCAAGGGTCAGGCGCATCAAGCTGAGGAACGGAAGTATGAACAACCGGGAGCTGACGAACACCATCGTGAGGAGCCTCTAGGTGGTCGGGCCCATCCAATGTCTCAGGCAAAGCATACCAGGACTCGACGGACTACCTTCAGCCACCAACGGGGCCATGAGGATTACGGATCACGTCCTGACTGTTGGCCGCAGCTTCAATGCCCCATCGTGTCTCGAGACCACAAAGACGGATTTCCTTGCTGGTCTCCATGCAGCAACATGGAACCGTCGTCGGTGGGCGGTCCAGGCGTCGAGCCATAAGTGCACAATTAAATCGTCAGCCATGGATGGAAAAGGATCATGGATGCCCGGCCATGGTTCAGTGAAAGAGTCTTTGACAAAACGCGGCATCCCTGCGCAGTGTCGCTTCGGCCGTCATGGGTGTTCACACCCCTGGACAACTCTCGAGGCTGGCCTGGTTGTTTCTTGTTCGGCTGCCCGCGCTCAAGCCCAGCGATATCGCAGCGGCCAACGTCGAGACTGATGCGAGGCGCATGTGGTTCGATAATATGATGGAATTATATGAGGATTGAGGCGAAGGTGATCGGAGAGTCGGAGGTAGAGGGCCCCAAGGACATGAACGAGGCGGCGCTAGTCGAGGAGCGGGGGCGGAATGGAGGGTTGATGGTTGGAGGTTGCAGGCGGGTTGCAGGCAGCTAGAGGCGTGAGAGAGCGCGGAGCCCAAGACAAAGTACATTGTAGGAGCAAAAGGAGTTAGGGTGGAGAGGCGGTGGTGGAGCTATGGAGAGGCGAGGGTGGAGGTGCAGAGTGGAGGGCTGACGGACGCTTTACCAGGAAGGCAAGGCCAGAGTACGAAAAGGGTACAGGCTGTTGATTATCGGGGATTGGATTGGACACTGGGGCCCTTGGGTGTGGACTGGGTGCTGGTGATGGTGACGGTTTAAAGGTTGGACGGCTGGTGAGGAATCGGACGGAGATGGGTGAGACTCTGGCCCCAAGGGGTCCCTCTGCCATAAAGAACCTCAAGAACCCCCCACCCTACCCGCGTCCACGCGCTTCCGCTCCGTTGCTGCCACTTCCCCAGAGCAACATTTCGATCCATCCCACCTTTTCTATTCCAGGCTTCGAGAGCTGGCTGTTGTTGCTTGCTTCTTTTGGTTCCCGTTCCGTCGGCTCTTGTTGTTGCATTTCCTGCGCGTGCCTGGCCTGAGCTATTATTATTCGGCGATTCCCGTTTCATCTCACCTTCCATGGTTGGTTCCTGATTATCTCAGCCAAGAAAACCCTCCACCCGCCGGCCCTCATCTCCTCCTCCTCCTCTCGCCGACTGTCGAGTTGCGACTTGTGAACCATCACATCTCATCTCTGTCTTCCGCCACCTCCTCGCATCAACCGCTCTCGATTCACCTCGCTGTTGCACTACTTGTCCGTCAGTGCATACCGTTCATTGTTCATGTAAGTGTGCGCCATCACGTCTTATATCGTTCCTGTGGCCCGCGCGTCTCGATCGCATCTGTCGCTCTTTCATCTTCACCCTTCGGCCACCTCCCGACTCTACCCCGGATGGCAATATCTGCCAGTCGCCGCGAAGGACTTCACCAACACCGGCTGCTGCTGCCTCGACGTTTATCGATAAACGGGCCCGTTATACGTTGGACGATCAATGTCGAGCAGACTCGCTGCTGGTAACCGTCACGCTGAGTGCTATATCTGGTGTCCCTCTGCACTCTCCCGGCCCCTGCTGTGTATCGTTCGACCATGCTTGCTGCTTTCTTGCTTGCTTGCCGGCCGGCCCGCCATGGATTTTTTTTTCCCTCTAGAGCCACTTTCCCAGGGTTCTCCTCTCCACCTGGAGACTCCGCATTCTCGCCGACTGTTACACCTAATGCCTCGACTTGTCTATCGCCCAAATCAGGGCCTCGGATACAAGTCAAGCCTCGTTCAGCGCCTCGACAACGCCTCTTCCAACTGCCTCCGTACGTCAGATGGCCGACGACCCAGCAAGACGACGAATCACTGCTTTCATGACTAACAATGGGAAATGGTCTCCACGCCGTTTCGGCATCGCCCAGTCTCCAGTCACGGTCCCACATCCCGGTCTCCCCCCAAAGCTGGCCTGTCGTTCTCGATCCACTCTGCATCCATAGCATTTTACCCGCAAAACACGCGACACCTCTTTCGTCGTTTTCCGCTGCTGACATTAAGGAACTAGTGCAACTCCCATTCGACCCATCAGCTTGGACCACTCCGAGTCCAAACCCTCGTCGCCGCACGCCGACCCTCTGTCGCGGCTCCCGCCCGTTGTCACGCTTCCCGCCAGCTCGACGGCGTCGATTCCATTTTGCTGTCATGCTGTCGCGCGAAACAACCAATCAATCCATATGGGTCTGAAGGAAGCAATTATTCAATTTATTTCCGCCTTGTCCCACTCTCGCGGCCCCTCGGCTGTTAAACCCCGCCATCCTTTGCGGCAAACCCACTGCGACGACGCCTCGCGACTGTCCGGCAACACTCAGCCAACTTCCTCGCGCGTCGGCCACATTTGGGCTTATGACTGCCTGGCTTAGTGGAGTCTTGCCTGTCGTACGAATTCACGCCCCCTAGGCCGTTTCAACCCTCCCAGCGCCTACCTTGCGTTCAGTCTCATTTCCGTATCTTCTCATTCCCACGTCAGGTCATGGCATCGGTTCTAGCCTCGCATCCAAACGACCTGAAACCGATTCTCCCCATCTCTCCGGTTAGCTCCGGCGCAATGGGGACTACGCAGAACCCCTCGCCCGTCGATGCTTCTAATCCTTCTGGCCGCGGCCGGCGAAGAAGTCGCTCACTCGAGAACGACAACGCCGAGCAGGATGGGAAGACCGATGGCAATCACGATGGCCCAAATGGCGCTTCCTCCAACTCAGACGGGCCTGGGCCTGCCAGGAAAAGAAGACGGAGTCGAAAAGGTCTCGATAAACGGTTCGAATGCACCGCCGAAGGATGTGGGAAGAGCTACTCGAGAGCTGAACATCTGTATGTCTTGGCCCGGTGCAACACTTCAAGTTGACTTGTATGCTGACAAACGATACGCAGGTACCGCCATCAGCTGAATCACAACTCAAAACAGACCTACCACTGCACTTTCCCCAACTGCACACGAACTTTCGTGAGAGGAGATTTGCTAAAGAGGCACATGGACCGACATGCCGCAAAAGGCTCTCAGCTCAACCAGAGGGATTCAATGGCCGGACACATCGCCCCAGTCATTGCTCCCGGTACAAATTCGCCCGATTACAATCGCAATTCGGTCGATTATTCCAAGCCTCACCCATCTAACATGCCTTATCAAACACCTCAAGATAACCCTTACTCATCTATGACGAACACCCCGACGATGTATCCAAACGGGGGCATGCCCAACGGCATGGACAGCTATATGTCCCCGAATCCGGGATTCGATAACCGTACACCCCAACTTAGCCAACCACAGTCCCCATCTGTGACACAAAGGCCCTCCATGTCAGCCAGCAACACACCGTTCCATGTCATGTCACCAGTTGCCAACCAGCAAGGCTTCCAAAATCAACAGAATATGTCCCAGGCCAGCACATTTGTGAGCCAGCCAAACGTGATGCCAATGAACTTGCCTCCAGCTCAATACACCAATACGCAAAACTCAATTACCGGCACTTCGGCAGAATATACAGAGCCAGGGACCACTCAGGCTAGTGAGTTGATGATGCTAGATCAAATGGCGATGCCTGCGACAGTCCCTGTTTTTGGAGAAGCAGGCGACCTGAACAAGTCACCTTATGTCGGAATGCCGGAGGACTTCATGGCCTATCTATTTAATTCACCCGGTCAAGCCATGACTCCGGTAATAGGTCCAGGCTACACAAAGTTAGTACTTGCAGAATTATCTCCAGGTGACTACTGAAAACTAACTTGGACTCAACAGTTACGCCGAATTACAAGGCAACCAGTTCAATATGTCTCTATTGGGTACCGATAGTGCTTCACTGGGGTATTTCCCAACTGCCCCGCAGCAGGTGATGGCTGTCAACAACCTTCTTGATCAGCAAGTGCCAGAGGCTTCGATATCTGAAGAGAAAAGCCAGGAGCTGTTTGACTTCATCAAAGAGCGCTTCCATGACAACAAGCACTCTCCATCTGAACGACAGTGGGACGATATACTCGAGGGCGATCGCACAAACGGCGATCACATGTTGAGCAAGAGAATGATGCAAGCTTACATCGGCTCGTATTGGTACCACTTTGCCGACCAGATGCCTATCCTGCATAAGCCAACATTTTCTCCCGACAAGACGCCAAACCTCCTTCTGCTCTCCATGATGGCTATCGGAGCCGCTTGCCTGGACCGAACACATGGGCACAAGGTGACGAAGGCCGGCGCTCAACTGTCTAATTTCCTTGCGTGGCATTTGCGTTGGGATATTTTCATGGACGTCAGTTTCCGGCCTCCTGCTAAGCTATGGGTGTTCCAGGCCCTAATTCTACTCGAACTATACGAAAAGATGTACTCGTCGAGAGAGCTACACGAGCGAGCCCACATTCATCATGCCACTACCATCACTCTCATGCGACGAGGGCGTTCGTTGATCGGCAAATCTGCGTTGGACTCGCCCCCGAATCCTCGTGATGGGTCCAATGGATCCAGGCAGTCTTCGACTTCGAGCTCGACAGGGACCGCCGACAAATGGTGGGAGCATTGGGTCACGAACGAAGCAACCAGACGGGCGGCATTCGCGGCTTTCATTGTCGATTCAATCCACGCCACTATGTTTGGTCACTCGGCAGTGATGGTGGCCCATGAGATGAGACTACCTCTTCCCTGCGATGAATCCATGTGGCGGGCCGGGAGCAGCTCCGAAGTCTGGAGAATCGAGTCAAATTTAATGTCGAACGGCATCAAACCAACCTCGTTCTTGGAGGGCCTGAAGCGAACGCTCAGTAGTCAGGAGGTACATACTACATCTTTCGGCAGAACCGTTCTGATGGCAGGGCTTCTAAGTGTGTCATGGCACATGCATCAACGTGACCTTCAAGTAAACGTACTTGGTGGTGGTATTATCCAAGCTCTTGGAGGTCGTGACAGATGGCGAGCCACCCTCACCCGAGCATACGACACTTGGAAAGCGGACTTTGACAAGCATCTGGATCGGAGCGAGTCGGCGGACCCCTACCGAGATGATGCTGCCAAGAGGAACGGGTTCAATGTTGTGTTTGAGAGCCGCACGGTCTTGCATCACCTGGCGCACATGGCCATGCATGCCGATATTGTGGACTGCCAGATGTTCGCTCGGGCCAAGCGCCTACTTGGTCGAGCCATTGGCCCGCAAGAGTTCAACAGTGCCCAGAGGCGAATCAAGGATCACTGGGCGCATTCGGCGAGAGCCAGAGACGCAACGTTTTATGCTCTCAAGTTTCTATGCTCCGTCTTGGCACCCGATCAAGTATCACCTGCACATGCGGGAGGCTACCATCTAGACGAACCGTATGACGCCCGCGACGATGTTCTTCTGAACCGACCTTGGGTCTTGTATTTCGCAGCGCTGGTAGTCTGGAGCTATGGATTTGCGCTGGAGGGTGCGTGCCCAAATGTACCGCTACCCACAACGCGACAGGAGAAGCTCCAGGCTATGAGAAACTATTTCGTCAAGTTTGGCATTATCGAGAACCCGGGTAATTTGCAGGGCAGGGCAGGAATCAATGCAAATACGGCGCTCCTAATGGTGCTCAAGGACACGTTTGAGACGACGCGGTGGGAACTTTTACATGAAGCGGCAACTCTGTTGAACAACTGCATCATTCTCAACCAGGGCGGGGCAATAAACTAAAAGGAGGTGAGCTCTGAGGGTATATATGGGTATATATGGATAAACGGAAATTGGCGTATGGAATCAAGAGGTGGATATAAGCTTTTCAAGGTATATAGCTTCGTGGAGTCTCAGGGCAAGCATGCTGTGATGATGTAGATGTGGTGGGAGACTTCAAAGGATGGACTGGTTTTTTGTATTTTAGAATACCCCAATGTCTTCACGACAACGCGTTTCATTTCTAGTTCCTGAGATAATCCAGGACGAGCACAAAAATTGATGGGCGAATTTGCCATGGTCGCTCCAAGCCTAGGTTGCTGAATTGTGTAATGTTTCTCCCACATGATTATAGATAGCAGTTTCCCTCCCTGCCTCAAAGATTGATTGTCTTGTCTTGTCCAGGTCACGGACGCGGGTGGGCAACTGCAAGGTGATCAACGCCGACATCTTCCAAAGGTAAGCCGGCATCTTGCAGCAGGGCTGGCAGCTCCTCAGCCGCCACGCCCATGTCTTCATCTTCTTCGTCGTCCTCGTCATTTTCATCCTCGGCACTGTATGGCGTCTCGGCCTCTGGGTCAGTCTCGAAGTCTAGATCAATGAGGCCCGCATAAGGGATGAAGAAATCGTTCGGGAGAAGGTCGTCTTCGATTTTAGCGGCTTCTTTTAGCCATGTGCTCTTCCAGAAAGCAGTAGGACCTGCAGGGCCGTGGACGTCGTAGTCGCTGTATTAAAAGAAACTGTGGTGAGCAAACAGGCAGTTCCATGCGGTGAGGGTGAGAAGAACACACCGATCAAACCAGTTTCCTACGACACCACGGGCAGAACGCACTCCTCCGATTTGAATTCCTTCACTTCTCCAGCGTTCAACACCGTGGAAGATCGAAAAGGTTGTCCAGCGTACTTCACCTTCCCGAGTTAAGCGAGCGGTACCTTTCGTGGCGAATGCTCGCATGTTAGCTCTACCAGCTCTACCAGCTCATCTTGTATCGGAGTGCGAGAAGGTGTTGCAGGCTTACCTCGGATATCTGAGTTGGCGTTGTCATCAAACGAGTCGTCTAGGGACCGCGAAACACCTTTAAAGTGTACCACGGGCAAGTCTTGGCCGTCATCCGGCCCAGGAGGCTCAACGGAGGTCACCTCGAGGCGCAACATAATCAACCGGGTAGCCTCACCGACGTCAAGCGGTGGCCTTGGGGCGTGAGCTCCCACGAACTCATGCTCGGGAAAGTTGTATTCGAAGAAGTCGCTGTAGTCAAGGAAGCAGACAATCTGGTGCCTTATTTGTCAGTTTTCACACAAACTTCAGTGATATGACGGAGAAGGGGCACAAAGGTGGTTCTTGGGGGGGCAACAAACGCGGTACCATGTGCCTGCAACACCGTAAGGATCCCGAGCATCGAGTGAGGTAATATCGCGGGGCGGAGGAGCCATGAAACTGTCTGGCCAGGAACCGCAGAACGGTGTCTTCCAGATCTCGCCAAAGATACGGGAGATAAGATTCCTTTCACCAATGTTATTTCCCAAGACCACCAAGATAGCCTCGACTTTTTCCCAATCCACCCGAGTAGACCCATCATTCAAAAACGGGCCCCATTTTGTGCGTTGAGTATACTCGCGCAAATCATACACTTTCGAGCATGCAAAAGGATAAGTTCTCATGGATCGCAGACGGCCGACGTTCTGAATGGCCAATCCATACAGACAGTGGAGATGCGCACTCTGTTGTTGCAAAGCCTTGCGGCCGGCCTCGGTGGATGAAGGGCCAAGGACGCCAGTGTGAGATGAGTGGCGGAGGTCGCTGCGGAGACGCTCAAAGAGAGATGAGCGCTGGAGGAAGGCTTCTGAAGTGGTCTCATTGGCGAAGAGACTGGAGAGAAGGGCGGCATTTCTGGAAGCTGAATGGGTTCTCGATAAGTTAAAATGCTCTCCAGCAGACGAAGCGTTGCGGAGAAGCCGGGTGACGACGGAGTGGACAAAGTCCAGTTCGGGTTTCTAAGCAGTAGTCAGTATGGGCAACTCGAACAAAGTCAACGTTTAGAAAGAGTGAGATCAGGGTCGTGACCCGAGCGCCCCGTCTCATCTCACCTTGTCGAATGCGTCTCTGCGACGGCATATCGCCTCAAGCCGAACCAATTCTCGAACCTCTTTCTCCCAATCCAGGTCGGTGTCCTTTGGTGTGTCCTGTAACTCATCAGCCACGGTTCTACTGATCGCAATTCCCACAGTTACCCACCAGAGTATTCAGATAAACATCACGATACAGCTTGCGATTCCCCTTGGTAAAGGCGTTGAGAGCTGAAGACACGCGGGGCAGTGAGAACAAGTCGGCGGGGGCAAGCCATCGCAGTATATGATGCAATATCTCGGCGGGGAGAGCAGTGAGCGTAGGCTCTCTGGCCTTGTCGTTGATAGCGTCGCCCATCTGAGATTGTAGATAAACGCGCTGTAAATATGAGATAAAATGTGGAAGTTTGAGGATGGTAGGACAAGAGGCATACAAGAGGTATAAGATGACGACGATACCTTACAGACGGATGATGTACTTGGTTTATCTCCTAAGCCCGGTCCTGCCCCACATTAATAAGGCATGCATGGGACCCGGTGGTGACTGGCGACAGCTAACAGTCCCCGCGCAAGACAAAAACGCAGGAACAGATGAACATATCACTACAGCCACTTTCCTAATTTTCCTTTGATATTAGATCAAGACTTGTGAATAAAACATCTCAATAGGTCTTCTAGACTCCAAATCCAGCAATTAACCGAGATATTGGACGAGACAGGATTGCTTTGGCTATGTCTAGGGTAACTCCAGCACCGAGAAACTCGCAGCAACCGATCCTTGGCAAGGATCTCACTCGCGATGAAGAGCATCGGCAACAACTTCAAGTCAACTAACCAAGGTCGGTCGCTGTCTATAGCTTCGGCTCAGCGTCTATGTTGACTTTGCCATGCTCGCACACAGCCATCAGCATATTATCGCTTCGTCTCCTCATGGTCCCCCGCAGCGTCGCCAGCTTCTTGCCCACTTGGACAATCTCGCACTCGAGCAGCACCTCCTCCCCCACGGGGACTGGCCTCATATAGGTCACGTTGAGAGTCCTACTGACGCCCAGGCCTTGCCAGAAGCCCGGGCGATTCACCATGGCGAGCGGTAATGTGGTGCACCAGTCAAACAGGGTCGCCGTGCAGCCGCCATGCAAGTTCTGCAGCCGATTGCAGTTGTCGGGCTGGACTGTGTAGGAGAAGGTGCACGACGGGTGAGGACCCTTGGGGTTGAGAGACACCAGGAAGAGGTGAGGGACGAGGGTCTGCATCCAATCCTACCGAGCGTCAGTATTGGTTCGTGGGGATATAACATGACACTTACTCCGGCCTTGAAATGCCCAGCCTCATCCCGAGTGAGCTTAAGCCAAGCGTTGACTCTCTCCTCGGGAGTACCGCCCTTTAACACGCTGCTGTAGTCCGCCGTAGACTCGGCCGCAGCTTCAGAGTTCTTATCCCGCGTGTCAGACATGCTGGAGACTGGGGTCGCCTAACAATGCGGCCCAGATGCCGATTATTAAGGAGACGAATGAGATTGAGTCTGGTAAATGGCTTGCAGTTGTGTAGTTGCAGAGTCTTGAACGGCCCCCGGGTTCTCCGTATTACGGCCGAAAGAGGATGAGAGGTTCAGCCAACGCAAAGAATGTCTGAGCAAATTGATGGAGACGCAGAGTTTTGATTCAAAAAGTGTGAGTTGAAACAAGATCAACGAGGATGAGTCGAGCACTAGACTAGGGAATAATAAATGCGCCTCGGTCTGGCATGAACCCGATCTTGTAGAGGCTGGTGTAGGGATAGGTCGCGGGTTGTTGCCCAGTTTAGCCAAGATCCCCATAAAATTGCCGAGGTAGAACGTCACAGGCGCCTCCACCAACGGCGTCGCGCCGAGATGGAGATGGCAATCGCGGCCCAGAATCTGGGGTCACTAATCAAATCATTCTCCACTAACCAACCCTCCTCCCTCATTCGCAGCTCTCGCTCAGCTCTCCGACCTCGCGACCTCGGTCTTTTCCTTGCCCATTGCCAATTGTCCATCACGCAAATCCTCACTATCTCCCTCGTCGCGACCGGCCACCATTATCCCCGTTCATGGAGTTCGTCACGGCCCTTCGGGGCACCTTTGACGAGCAGAAGCCGTCGCTCTTCGAGGTTCTCTCCGAGCAGCAGCTCAACGCCCTTCTCCCGCCCACACTCCGTTACCTCCTGACCGTCGCGACCCATCGACATCCGCGATACCTCTTGCGCATACTCAACTCATTCGATGAGATCTACGCTGCGGCCATGCTGCTCATCGAGCGGCATTACCTACGTACGCGCGGTGGCTCCTTTACAGAAAACTTCTATGGACTCAAGCGCGAGAAGGGTCTCCATGCCGAGGTTCCTCGTGCCAGCATGTCGGCACCCGATCTCGTGCGCGAGACCTTGAAGTTGTCGACAAAAGACGTGTGGAAGAATCTGCTCGTCATCGTCGGAATCCCCTATCTCAAGCGCAAGCTCGACGAGAGCTACGAGGTGAATGCGCCTAGAGCCCTGCTGGGCGCAGCATACACGCGAATGCCGGATAACCCAACCCTTCGCGATCGATTCCTCTACTATTACCGATGGTTCCTGCGGAACATATACCCGAGCGTCAATGCTGGCTACTACTTTGCCATGCTTGCCTTCAACCTTGCCTACTTATTCGATGGTAGCAAGTATCACAGCCCACTCATGTGGCTGATAGGCACCCGCGTGCGGAGGATGACGGGTGCGGACTACAAGGCGATCGAGGCGTTGACCCAGACACCGGAGAGAGGACATAGGCCCGGATGGCGCTCACTCCTCAATCCCCGCGAAATGGGCCCCAGAGTGTTGTCGAGCCTGTCCATCCTGCTGCCGACGAGCATCTTTGCGTTAAAGTTCCTCGAGTGGTGGTATCAATCTGATTTTGCAAAGCAACTCTCGCGAAAGGCGACAGAGAGCGTAGATCTGCCTCCACCTGTGATATCCGGGCTGGACCGGAAGGGAGGATCGGATAAGAAGAAGAAGGAAAACAAGAAGAATGAGGAGACGACTAACGAGGGCGATACGACACCGTCGGCCGAAGATGCGCCCATCGCCACTCCCTCGTTGCTTCCTGTCTTCACCGTTCCCTTTCCAGACGACTCGGCATTGTGCCCGATATGTGTTGATGACATCGTCACGCCTACAGCCTGCCAGACTGGAGTTGTTTACTGCTATACATGTATTCACAAATGGATCGAGGGGCAGCACCCGAAACAGGAGGAGTTTATGGAAGACCGCGAGGGCAAATGGGAGAGCGGCCAAGGGAGATGTGCCGTCACTGGGAAGCGTGTCCTAGGCGGGACAGAAGGCCTAAGGCGCATCATGGTATAGAAAGAAAAAATGACTATGTTTACTGCATGCGTCACCCGTACAGGCTAACAGGTTGGGTTGGGAGGAGGCTCTTGGAGTTGGCGTGCAATTTTCAATACCCCGGCATCATGGATGTCTCACCCTTAATTGATACAGGATCGGAATTCCATCCCTTGGCCTTTGGAATGCTTCCACACATCCCATGTCTGAGTTGTCATCTGACTGGCTTGTACATACACGCTATCATGAACGCCAACCGCCAGATGTCTCACCTTTCGGTATCTCACCGACGATATGGCCGCTTCTGGTCTGTTTTACGTGAGCCGATTTCACTCGGAAACCTGACACAATGCTAGAGACAAGCGACGTCGGTGGAATGCACGAGATGGCGAACAAAGAGATCGACCTATACGTTCAGTGATAGAACAAGGCCAAGACGGAGACAATGCAGGAGGAATTGCATTTCTCTCCCCACAAACTGGTCATCTTGCCACTGGCTTGAGTCGAGGACCCTTTGGTGTTTCAATATGACGGCGACAGTTCCTGGTCAACCTCGGAAACGTATGCTTTCAGACGTTTGCCAGCCTCGATCGAATTCCCCATGCGGATGGAGGTCGCCGGCCCAGGCAACTTGGTGGATAGATTAAAAGACTGGGCATATGCCCGCGGTTGTCAATGTTGATATTATTCCATCTTCTTCAGAACATCTCTTGCTTCTTCCTACATTGCCACCTTATTTTCCTTTGTGTTTTCTTGGTCATTTCCTTTGTGTGACTTGACATGGATTACTCTCTGGCTCACTCGTACATCGGAGAATCTTTGATCTCCGGTTTTCGATGGCACGATGGCCCTGATCTTTCCAATGGATTTGTCAGGTGAGAAGAGACTGAGACTGGAGTTGCCAAAGCAAGACTAACAGAGAGACAACCACAGTTACCAGAACCAAAAAAACGCCCTCGACTTGGACCTCTACTCGGTCGATCCCTCTTCAAAAGCCGTTCGATTGGGGGTGGACTCAACCAACAAATACGGGCTTAACGAGGGACGTCCTAGTATTCGACTCGAAAGCAAGGACTCGTACCAACATGGTCTCTTCATTGCCGATTTTCTTCACATGCCGCCTTCACAATGTGGTACCTGGCCGGCCTGTATGTCTGACTTGCAACCCAAGTCTCGTTCTGAGTCGGAAAGTCACTAACGTAAATGATATAGTCTGGGCTTATGGAGCTGATTGGCCCATGGGCGGCGAGATCGATATCATCGAGGGCGCCAACCTCGCTTATACCAACGTCATGTCTGGACACACCTCGGAGGATTGCATGCTAGACCCAGAAGACGAGGGCCTTTTCTCGGGTGAGCGTCGAAACTTGGACTGCTATGTCGGCCAGGCGAATATTGGATGTGGTTTCAACCCACCTGCGAGTGATAGCTCGTCCTACGGCGACGGCTTCAATGCCGCCAACGGAGGCGTTTATGCAATGGAGTGGGATTCCGAGTACATCAAGATCTGGCATTTCCCCCGGGGTGCCATACCTGCCGACATTGAAGCCAAGAAGCCCGATCCGGAGAAATGGGGTCTGCCGCAGGCTCTATTTGGCGGCTCAAAGTGCGATGTCGACAAATATTATTCCAACATGAACATTGTTCTCAACATCGTGAGTCCTCCCCTTGGGCATGGTTTTTGGCAGTTTAGGTCAGGGCTGACTGAGTAAAGAACTTTTGCGGCGATTATGGTGAGGGGACTTGGAACAGCTTTGCAACTTGTAAAGCGCTGGCGCCTACTTGTAAAGAATATGTTGCCAATAACCCCGATGCTTTTGAGAATGCGTAAGACAAGCCTGACTCTTTGGCTGATGATAACGATGCTAATGACGGATTATAGTTACTGGGATGTCAGCTATATTGATGTCTACGCACGCAACGCGTCTATCCCACCAGTACTTCCTCCCAGCACTTATCAGTCTTCTATTGGGGATGCGGACTCGACCGGCATTCCTGTTCCAAGCAACCCGAATATGCCAAATCCTACTGGTCCATATGCCACCACTACCCCTGGGACACCCTTGCCGAACAACGGAACACTATCAGTGGAACCCACCACTACGACTACAATAACTGGCCACACGACTATCTTTGTCACCGTTCCCGGCTCAGGGACTGATGGTCCATCCGTCCGCCCTCTTCCTGTAGCTGCTGGCGGTGGTTCAGCCAATCCTGACCGGATCGGGAACTACGCATATATTGGATGCTTTGGATCACGAGCTCGCTTCCCAACGTTTGAAAAGGTCGCTCAGAGTGAATTCATGACTCTTGAACGCTGTGTTCGCTCTTGTGATGGCAAGACTTATATCGGTGTCTTTGAAGAGTAAGTCACGAGCATCTTCCTCAAAAGTTATAGTTACTAACGGAATTCTGTACAGAACCTGCTACTGCGCTGATAAGATCGACGCCGATACTCGTGCCGTCGCCGATGAGAGCGACTGTGACAGGCCTTGCCCGGGCAATGATGACGAGTTTTGCGGTGGTCTTAACACTCGAAGCACGAGCAAGTCTGCTCGTTGGATGCCTGTTCGTCGGGATGCACCCAACAGCATTCTTCTTACAGTCTATGCCTCTCTCTCAGATACTAAGAAGCCAGAACTGCCGCCTGCTATGGGTCCGGCTAGGTCGAGTGCCCTTGCTGGATCGATTGCTACAAACGTCGCTCAACCTGACGACGCTGATCGAGAGACAACTGTCACACAAGTTATCGCCCAGAATGGTCCCAATAGCATGGCAACTGTTACTCGGGCTATTCCTCAACCCGGCTATCTCAATGTGACAGCAGCCAACACAGCCGTTGCTGATACTCTTCGACCGGGTGTCACAACAACTATTACATACTTTATTGTCCCGACCTCAGACCCCGGAGCACTGGTTCCCCAGCAGACCGTTATCACAATGTGGTATGAACAGTGCGACTGTGAAACTCCCCGGTTGATCGCTCCTCCCATGGAAACCAAGGTTGTCGAGTGTGACGGTTGCGGAGCTCAGGGCCAAAACAGCGTCACGTTGACCATGCCCATCGCTGTTCCGATTACCACCGCGCCGCCTGCAGCGAGTGATAGCCCTGATCAAGCTCTGCCATCCTCCGATATCATCACTCGAGTCACCAAGTACAAGACGGTCCGTGTGATGGTGTATCGCACACTGACAAACGGAGTTGTTGAGACGCGGATGGCAGACGAGACAGTCCTTATCCCCGTGATTGAACCATCAGGAATCGTCAATATCGAACTCAGTGCTGATTCTGGGGATTCTGCTTCTACTCCCAAACCCCTTATTCCCTCGAACCCTAACACTTCAGCAGAGGCTGCCGCTCCTGTGCAACCTACGACGCCCGCTCAGAATCCTATACCTGCTGAGCCTACCACCCCGGCTTCCGGTGCAGCTGGCACACAAGGCGCACCCGATCAACCAGTTGCAGTTGCTGGCGCGGAATGGAGCGGAATGAAACGAGTCAAGACAAGCACCATCTTGTCTGTGGTTGCCATGGTCCTTTTTATCACCTTTCTATGAACGACTCACTCACTCACTCACTCGCTCGCTCATGACTGAAAAAAAAGTCAAAAAACCTCTTTCGCTCAATTTTTCACTTTCTTTCTTGACTCTGCACTACATCTAATATCATTGGAATACGAACGAGGTATGACATGCGTGGAGGAACATAGCAGGGAGCGATGCATCTATGGAAGAGCCGAGGGTTGGTATGGCGAGGATACCCTTCATCAAACACAAGCGTTTGCTATTTGCTTCCAAGTTCTTTTTTGTCTTTTATTCTTATTTACGATACGAAGTAGTATTAGAATAGAGTTATCAATAAAGCAAATGATCGGATATCTGAACGCCTTTTGATGTTGCGGCTCGTATCATGACGACGGAGTCATGATGGGCCATCTATATAACAACATATAATAGTGACATGACATCGGTTTCTAAATCTCAACAACAACGGCCCGGTTCTTTACTTTGCCGGAATTGCCGTGCATCTGGGCGGCATTGACCATCAAGCTTCCATTGTTGCTGCCGGGCCCGGACATGAGCCACTTCCACGCTACGCTGTGAATGCCCTGGAACAATAGCCGGAGGATATCAAGCCATGTCTCGTTGGGAACAAAGTCTCGAATGAGACCCCGACGGGGCCGGGACATGAGGCGCTCATATGTCTCCTGAAACCCGTCGAAATAGACCGACTCCTTACCATAGCCCCAGTGGACGTGGCCGAAGACGTGAAGGCGGGGCTTTACGCGCCAGACTTCGCGGAGGAGATTGCCGTCGCCGAGGCCAAGATCACAGTGATGTTTCTGAGAGGCGGCATGAGCTGGAGGAATTCATTATGCCATGAGGTTGCCATGATAGAATTACTTACCGGAGGACAATGGGTGACGAGGATGTCTGTCTCGGGTGGGACTTTACTGAGCCACGGCTGGGCATCCTTAGTGTATTGAAAACTGGAGGCGCAGTGTCTTAGTCTTGGAGTCAGTCAGAGAGGTTGGCCTTGATCGACTCACGCAAACTCCTTGGGGCCGATCATTGGAATGTCCGGGACGCCAAAAATGGCGACCCGACGGCCCCTGATTTCTTGTACCGACAATCCGGTCTCGAGGTAAATCAGGCCGTCCATGTTGGGCTTTGCGCCGGACCGCGCATCCTCGGCCGGCCTGCTCTTAACGTCGAACCAGCTATCATGGTTACCCGCGATAACGACCTTGACGGTGTGCGGCTGCGAGCGGAGCCAATTGAGCTGTTTCTGGATGTCGGCGACGGTCCCGGCATTGGTGAGGTCGCCAGCATGGATGAGCACGTCGCCCCATGGTATCTCGACGGTCTGGTCGTGCGTGTCTGAGATGCACACGACGCGGATGGCGGGCTTGTCGCGGGGCGGATGGAATGGGCGACCGCGAAGGAGGAGGACGAAGTGGTAGAAGAGATACGAGAGGTATGTTAGCGGCGAGGAGAGCAGGTGGTCGATGAGGGTCATGGGCTCCCAGCTGTTGCCGCGACGCAGGCCGAGCCAGGTGAAGAAGCCCATGATGATGACGACGGCTGTGTATTGGAGCTATATATCAGTGAGTATAAGACAGAAAATGATTTACACGGTTTGAATTGAACGAGTAAAGGCAGTTGACGGCATTTGATGCTGATGGCGATGAGGAAGCTCCAGAAAGGATGATGACGATGATGGAGCTTCAAGCTTGGTGACGAAAGCGGATAGACCGGCCCCCGCAGTGACGCTAGGCTAGCTGCTGCTGGCTACCAACCGATTGGGGCACACTACACTGTATTTTTAGTGAGGGTCATGCACTAGACTTGGCGATGGAGCCCAGGAAGCAGGACGAGTCGAGTTCTAGAAAGATGTATGAGATGGAGTTGAGTTTTGGTGAAAAGTTATGATGAGATTTCCAACGGTGATGAGTTCTCATAATGATATGGACAAATAAATGATGTGATGGTCATGTATAATGAGATGAGCTGCCACCTCATGAGATCAACCTTGCTGGTTGAGGATGGTAGTGATGTATCCAGCCATCTACATTCATATATGCCACCCTCTGCCTCATATGAGCAACACTGAATCTACACAAGACCCGATTCTACTGAATGGACCTGCACATATATGTATCTTTTCAAAACTGATTCCTCTTATTAAACATCATGAGTTCCATCTGTCACTGCTCCCTGTCCAGCTGAAAGCACGGACCCCTCCCTCGATCATGCCCTAGGATCGGGTGGTGACGTCGCCAATCCTCCCACTTTGACTCGTCAACCCCTCCCTCCACTGCCCATCTCCACAGCGAGCTTGCTTTCAGCTGCAGCTGCTTGCTTGTTGAAGCTTGTTTCTCCAACTCCCCGCCAAGCGTCATCGAATCAAGGCCCAAAGAGAGGGGCTTCATATCCTGTTTTCGGTGCTATCACCGCCCACGTCTTTCTTGGACGGGACTGCTGTTCTCTTCTCCGTCCTGTTCCCTTTCAACTCTCCCTTCATTCCACCAGAGCTCAACTCCAGCAGCTCCCACCAGGCCACCTACTGCATGAGCAGCCATCAAACATGTCCAATCTAAAGGACTTGTACGGCAAGTCTGGCGACAGCAGCCAAGAGAGCAACTTTGGGTTCGTCTGCAAGAGCGCTTAGGATCACCCTACAGTCTTGACTGACCACGTCCAGCGTCGACTTTGTCATTCACTACGAGGTCCCGCCCGCAGGTAGGCTGTTCTCCCTTGCCAAAGACCCTCACGCGACTGACCACAACCCGCTTCTTTACAGAGCGCGCTGAATCTGAAGCCGGTTTCGTCCAGCTCGTCCAAGCCCTCACCGCCGTAGGTCTAGCCACCGAAGTCCGCCATGGCGACAACGATTCCCTCCTCGTCTTCGTCAAGGTCGCCTCCCCCGACCTCTTCGCAAAGCAGGTCTACCGTGCCCGTCTCGCCGACTGGCTGCACGGCGTCCGTGTCTCCGCCCCTCATAACGATGTCGCCCAAGCTCTGCAGGACGAGCCCGTTGTCGAGGCCGAGCGTCTGCGGTTGATCTACCTCATGATCACAAAGCCCCGCGACGAGGGCGGCGCTGGCATCACTCCTACCAGCCCCAAGTGGAAATACGTCGATTCCGTCTTCCCATTGCACAGCCATTCCTTCAACAAGGATTGGATCAAGCAATGGAGCAGCAAGTACACCCTGGAACAGGCTGACATCGACAACATCCGAGACAAGTTTGGCGAGAGCGTTGCTTTTTACTTTGCCTTTCTCCGCTCCTACTTCCGTTTCCTCGTCATACCCTCCGCCTTTGGCTTCGGCGCCTGGTTGCTCCTGGGTCAATTCTCTTTCCTCTATGCTCTGCTGTGCGGTCTCTGGTCTGTCGTCTTCTTCGAATACTGGAAGAAGCAGGAAGTCGATCTTGCTGTGCAGTGGGGTGTCCGAGGTGTCTCCAGCATTCAGCAGTCCAGGCCCGAGTTTGAGTGGGAGCATGAAGCCGAGGACCCTATCACCGGCGAGCCTGTCAAGATTTACCCACCTCTCAAGCGAGTCAAGACTCAATTGCTTCAGATTCCCTTTGCTCTGGCCTGTGTTATTGCTCTAGGCGCCCTCATCGTGACTGCCAACTCACTCGAGGTATTCATCAATGAGGTTTACCAGGGCCCTGGAAAGCAATACCTGGTAAGTACACTCAAAACTCACAAGTGCTAGCTATTGACTCTAGAAGGGATTTCTGCCAACTATTGTGCTTGTGCTCGGAACTCCGACCATCTCGGGACTCCTCATGAGTGCAGCTGAAAAATTGAATGCTATGGAGAATTATGCAACCGTTGATGGTATGAAGCCACTCAGCTCGTCAATATAAGGCCTAAACTGACCATCTTTAGCTCATGACGCTGCACTCATCCAGAAGCAGTTTGTGCTCAACTTTATGACCTCTTACATGGCCCTGTTCTTCACGGCCTTCGTATACATCCCCTTCGGGCATATTCTGGTCCCCTTTCTTGAGTTCTGGAGAAGGACAGCCCAAACCATCACCTTCAGTGAGAAGCCGTTGCCAACCCGAGACTTCCAGATCAACCCTGCTCGAATCAGCAACCAAATGTTCTACTTCACAGTGACTGCCCAGATCGTCAACTTCGCGACCGAGGTTGTTGTGCCCTACATCAAGCGAGAGGTCTTTGCCAAGGCAAAGCAGCTCAAGGCTACCCCGAAGGTGCAGGATGACCACGAGGAAGAAGCCGAATTCCTCGAGCGTGTTCGTAAGGAGTGTACTCTAGAGGTGTACGACGTCTCGGGAGATTATCGCGAGATGGTGATGCAGTTTGGTAAGCTGACGTTATCAACTACGTGCAACACGGCCTTTCTGACCCGTGTATAGGATATGTTTCCATGTTCTCGGTTGCGTGGCCATTGGCATCCTGCTTTTTCCTTGTCAACAACTGGGTCGAACTCCGATCAGACGCCCTCAAAATCGCCATCAGCAGCCGACGGCCCATCCCGTGGCGCACCGACTCGATTGGCCCCTGGCTGACGGCGCTCAGCTTCATCTCCTGGCTTGGCAGTATCACCAGCTCCTCTATTGTGTACTTGTGCAGCGGCTCGAGGAATGGCACCAATGGCGAACCGTCTCCGCTAAAGGCCTGGGGCCTATTGCTCAGTATTCTGCTTGCCGAGCACTTTTATTTGATTGTTCAGCTGGCGGTTCGCTTTGTTCTGAGCAAGCTCGACAGCCCCGGGCTGCAAAAGGAACGCAAAGAACGGTACCAAATGAAGAAGAGACTTCTCGCGGAGAACATAGGTCAGGACGCTGCAGAAGATGCGGCAGCACCCGGAATCGAGAACAGCGAGAAGATTACTCGGGAGGCGCTAGAAGAAGAAGCCCGTCGAGCTTCTATCCGAGGCCATGGAACTCCTGAGGAAACGTGGGTGTTCCAGTCCAGCTTGAGATGCTTGCGTGCACTAACACGATGATGTAGGTTCTGGCAACGCCAACGGGGTATGCAGGAGACTATTGAGGTCGGGCGAAGAATGATTGAACAGCAGGTGAGTGTTTAATCTGAGCACTTGCTCGACGTTAGGGCTGGATGGAGTTAACCAAGATCATCATGATAGGTCGCCGCTGCGCAAAACAGCAAGAGCAAGCCTGCTGTGCCGAGTGAAAAGGCCTCCTAATGTCTTGAGACGCGAGGTAATCGAAGAGAAGCTGACACGATGTCGGGGGGAGGAGGAGATTGGCTGGGATTGAGATGTCAAGTCTGTGGCATATGGATGGTTACGAGCTTATGATTGGCCTGGTTTCCGTTGATTGTGGTTGGATTGCGCGCGGTTCGAGATTGTGAATTCCCTAAAAACTGGATATTGTTGGTCAATATCATTAGCTTCTCAGCATGGATGGCGTTGTGTCTCGGTCACCTAGAAAGCAAAACCTCGAGACACACGAGATACTGTACAACACGGCAGACGCTATCTTGGCGCTAGATTGAGGCTGAGGGAGGAGAATAGGACTTTTAAGTCCAGCCTCGTGCGTCACAATTCACACATTCTAGAACGCCTCGCCCGCCCGGAAGAGGAGCGCCCTACCGTCGCCCGTGGGCTTGGCTCATCACGAGGACATCTTCTCGCCCAAGACGGGAGAGCCACAACCGCAGGCTGGCGCGCCACATGAACGCCATTTTATCGGGTAGGCAAAACCCAAAGGTGCCACGTCGGGATCGGCTCTGCCGTTTGGGTGCCGCCGTGTGTAACGGGGCGGAGGCTGTGCCGTACGCTTGCTACATCGCACGATCCTCACTGCAGTCTGATATGCATTGGAGACGGGTGTATAGGGCGGAAGCAACAAGCGGGAGGACGGTAGTAGGGTTCTTGGACAAGGAGCGGCACTGGAGGGTTTAAAACGGCGTGATGCCGAGGTTGGTAAAGACGCCGAAACCGTCCAATGCCCAGCGTGGACGAGGCGATTGTCTTGGGATTGACGGGATTGACAGGCTCCTCCGGGGAGGAAGTGTCTCGGGTGCCTTGAAGTAACGAGATTCTTGGCTCTGATTTGGTGTCTGCCGGTCGATCGCGATAAGAGAATCCTACCTCATAAAAGGATGCGAAAAAGTGCCTGGATGCGAGTGTGACGAAAGATGCTGGGCCTTGGGCTAGTTGATCTTCCATCCTTATTAGGCAACCGCAAACATGCCACTCTGATTGACCAAAGAAGGCGGCTGGCCTGCCCAGTTAGCACATGTAAGCCCTGTTCAATGGAGAGCCCATCCTGCTAAATTAGAGCCCTGAAGAGATCTGCGCTGTCAACCCCGTAGTCGCCCCCCGTTCAGATCGTCAACTGGTCAGCCTGGTTGCAGTTCGATTGCAGAAAGACCCCAGGACCCGGGGACTCGTCAAGACTTAGAGATCTCTAATGTGCTATTCGTTGAGTCGAGTCCCTGGCACAAAGAGTGCACATGAATATGACTGGTCGAAATGGGCCTTTTTATCACCGTTGCAATTGTTTTTAATGGTTTATATTCAACCCTCCAGTGATGCTCGTTTTAGTGATCCCTCGTCTCCAAGCCAATCGAAGCACCTTGTCCTCGGCAACGGAGGGACAACAAAAGTTAAGCTGACGAAAGCCACGCATCAGAAGAGATATGGCGCTTTAAGACAGCGAACAATTGTTACGTGGCCACTTCTGAATTTGCTTCGGGGCTCGGCTTGACTTTGTTGGTACATGAATACAAGTATTCATGACCGACGAACAGGGTGCGAGTATCTGGACGATCGTTCCTCTGTGCATTGCTTGTTGCCTAGCGGCTGGCCTTTTCTGTCGCAACGCTGTGGCAACCGTTGAAAAGGGAAGTCTACCATGCAGAGCCTCGTTGAAAGAGAAGGGTACTCAAGACGTCAAGCCAGGGGCACATTGTGACTGCAGAGTGCCGTAATCAACTGCGGTGGACTTGACCAAAAAGAGGCTCTCGGTCAAGCTCTTCCCCTGGCTAACCATGAACCATTGCCCAGAGCATCGACCGAGCTCTATCAATAAATCGTTCCAGTTGCCCACATCGTCTCGGAGTCTGTAAGAGGTTTAACACAGAGAAAATAGCACGAATAGTGTCATGGTTGGATGAGGCCATGGAACCCCCCTGGGTATCTTAGGACTTGGACACTGCCCCCCAATCCCATTGCGTAGAATGATCAACGTGGGCGGAGGCAAGTGGAGCAAGGTGGGCTATCTGGGATTCAGCCGTTCCGCCTTGTCGTCGTCTTTGCTGGGGGCCCCATGAAGCGTCCCCTGCTCATGAACACTAGCCAAACCGTCTGTCTGCACCCAAATCTCGAGCAGGCAACTCATGAAGGAGAGGAAAAGTCTCTCATTGTCGACATCGAGTGGATAAAGCGTCAAAGCTTCGACGACCTGGAGCCTCCCTTCACCGGGGTCCGGCTCCCGGCCGGCCAATGGTCGCCGGCGCTGTCTCACACGCACCTTCATGCGACATGACACCCATGACAGAGGCCTTGCCCCCCAAGAAGTTGAGAGGCCCAGAGGTCCAGACGCCCCGGCCCAAACCCCGCGCCGGTGCCATCCATGGCCAACAATCAATCATGTTCCTTGCCTGCCTGCCAGAAACGGCCTATCGTCAACTCGGGCTCAGCTTGTGCATGTGCTAGTTTGCCCTGGCGAGCGCCCCGGCGAATGCCCTGGTGCGTAGTTTGGTGGGGATGGACGCCCATAGATGCAAGAACCCATGGTTACCTCACTTGCATCCCCATGTCAGCTCCCTTCTTTTCCTTCTTACTTCTTCCAATCTTCATTCCAAGCTAGTCAGTTGCAGAACCGTTGGCTTCCGGGCCCGCTGTGTCGTATCGTTACTTGTCGTTTATTTCCCTTTTCCCTCCTCTGTCGTGTGATGGTCCCCTCCCTGTTCCCTACTATCCCCTGCCTGGCGCCCCTCATCCTTAGCTTGGTTCCGGATCCCTCATATTGACTTACACGCCCACGCACCCCATCGATCCTGCGACCGTCGTCCTTCGTCAAAATATCCTCGTCCTCGCTTGAGCTGCCCCGCGAGTAGTCCTCGAGTCTTGATCCCTTAAGCTCGCCATGGACGACGTCGCCGATCTCGTTGTCACGCCCTTTCGTGACATCGTTGAGAAGGGTCGCACCGCCGTTGAGAACGCTGGCGATGACAAGCCTATGCTCAAGGCTGCTCAGAGCCTAGTCAAAGAAGGCGAGCGCGCCCTCAAGAGAATCGAGCCGCTTTGTCGCAAGCACCTTGACGAGTATGGCTCCAACTTCCTCGATGCCCTCAAGGAGAATGGTGAGCTTCCCCTCGTTTGCTGCGTAGCAGGCTGCCGCAGCCTGGTCCCTCGTCGCCAACTGACTAACCCATGACCGCAGACGACATTGCCAACTACCGGTCGGAATTGACCGACCTCTTGTGGGAGTTTGACGACTATATCGAGGTCGATGATTTCGAACCCGAAAAGTTTGCCGAGCTACAGGGCCTGTCGCGAAAGGCCGCCCCCAGGATTTACGACATCCTCATGCGCATGAAGCTTGAGGTGCCTGCAGACCACGACACCCGCTCTATCATGACACGATTGTCCAGCCCGCAATCGCGCCCTTTGTCTCCAGACGCACCTCCGATTCCACTACTATATCCCTTCTCTGATGTACGAAAGGACACAGCTTCTCCTGCCAGTGTTCCACGGAGTACTTCCGAATCTGTCGTCGAAACTCGCTCTGTCAATGACCCCTCGACAGTCGAAGCAGCTACTGCTCAGTTGCGGAACATGATGCAGTCGCAATCTGGACCTGATGAGGGCCTGCGTGGTGATATCCCAGAACCTAAGCCAGAGCCACAGCCAGCAGCTTCACCGGTCGAGCCACCACCGAGACCCCCATCTGCCAATCCGTGGGATGTCAAGACTTCTCCAGCTATGAGCGAGAAGCGTTTTCCAGACGACTTCGCCTTTGAGAGACGGGCACCTGTTGCACCCATCGAATCGCCCATTGAGCCTATCTCACCGCCGCTCAGTCCAGAGCGTGCCAGAGAATTGTCTTCATCCCGACCGCGGCCACTCAAGGTGGCAACGGATCGATCACCTCAGCAGGGCAACGGGTCGCAGCTTAGCCCAACCGGCCTCGAAACCACAACTTATGAAAGACCATATAGCATCTTCCCAACCCCGCGCGGCCGATATTCAAGCACCACTTCGATCATATCTTCCTCCATACCTGAGGATGTCGCATCCGATAGATCCAGCGCAGGCTATTACTCTCAATTGTCGTCAAAGCCCCCACCACCTCGAACCCATTCACTCCCCAAATCTCGTCCAGATTCGATTGAAACCAACCAGAGCTCTGTGTTTGACCCCAGCCGAACCGACGGGGTGAGCACTCCCATGACCTCTGAGCATCGTAGTTCTGCCATTTCAGCAACCGACTCCAGTCCAACCCTTGGCTCATCGGAACTGAGTCCTCTCTCGCTGAAAGCCCCCCCTGTCAATGGGTATCAAGGCGTTATCGAAACACAACACATCATCAGAACGCCTGAAGTAGATAATCTTCCCATTCCCGTCGAGACGGAGACACCGACTCCCGAACACCCACCGAACACATTTGCTGTTGACTGCAAACTCAATCCTCAGAGCTCCTTTTATCTCCATAAGGGTTTCTGTGATGGTGCTAAGGAAATCCTGAATGGAGGAGCTGGGGTCCGCAAAACGATGAAGGCGGTATGTTTCTTGCCTCCCATTGTCCTCTTTCGATGCAGCATTCTAACACGTGTAGGGCTTCACTTCTGCTGCTGCGGTAGCGAAATGTGTCAAGTGTCATTTTGAACTTGACTTCAATGAAATTGACCTGGACGTCAACAAAGCCGGTAAGTTGAACCATAACCATGGCTTGTTGCTATGCTGATCCTCATAGACCGTGGCAATTTCATCAAGAACGGGATTGGTTACCGCCTCCGTTTTCTCCAGAAGAGCCATCTGCCGACGCGAAGATCCGACGATGTCATGTACGGATGTGTCTTCTGTATTCACCAAGGTCGAACCCTCCATTCGAGCGACGCCACCGTTTTTACCAACCAAAAGTCACTCTTCGCCCACTTGGCCCGTCATCCTCGTCCTTTGCCGGCCGTGCCCGGATTCACCGTCATTGAACAGGCGGATATGCCAGATCGACATCGAAATGACTATGATCTTCATTTCAAATCCCCAGTTGGGACGCATCCCGTTGTGGAAAGGGCCGCCGCGATCTACACGTTACCAACGGGTACGTCCAAGGAAGCTGCCCGGAGGATGTATGGCCAGCGACTCCTTTATGATCGTACGCCGGCGCTCGAAATGGTACAGGGGGCCCGGATTACAGGAATAACATGGCCAGCAAAGTACCTGGGCGAGTGGTGTTTTGGTTGGCACGATGGTGTCTATGCA